>LPNX010447337.1:280520-315336 GCA_001517045.1 Pseudotsuga menziesii | reverse complement strand
TGCGTTTTCAGGGCTTCTCTCTAGTACATGAGTAAAAAATCAGGTTTTCATCGCCAAATTTGGCCAAAAAGTGTTACCCATCTTCATGGAATCACCCATCATCAAGATCATCATTATCATCCTCATGATGGTGATAATCATCATCATCATCATCAAGAACATTATCATCATCATCAAGATCATCATCATCATCAGGATCATCATCATCATCATTGTCATCGTTGTCATCAACATCATCATCATCATTAACAACATCATCAACATCATCATCAACAATATTGTCATCACCGACATCAACATCATAATTATAATCATCATCATGAACATCATCATCATCATCATCACCACCATGCTCAAAANGGTATTGCGGGCTTTAAAAACCCTCGACCGAGGTATTTAAATACCTCGACCGAGGTATTTAAATACCTCGGTCGAGGTTCATACCTCGGTCGAGGGCTTTAAAAAACAGACTTAGCCCCCATTCAAACAAATGGAAAATTTCCTGTGCCTTGCAGAGGTGTAAACCCTGCCATTCCTAGCACATAACTGAGCGGAGTTGATACCGATAGATTCACCAACGAATCTTCTATCCATTGACGTATCATACATGCATTTTGGCATTCATATGATATTTATTTTTTAATTACTTCTAAAACTTATACTTAGAAAACCACACTGCAACTTCGAAGCATCTCAAAGAAAAATCCGCAAAGTTAAAAATACACAGCCAAAAAATTCTTAGANTATAATATAAAATAACATATAATAAAAATAAAATACATATAATATAAAATAATATATAATAAAAATAAAATACATATAATATAAAATAATATATAATAAAAATAAAAAACATATAATATATAATATTTGTTGTGAGAAGGGTTTTTTGTGCGTGCTGTGATGTTTTCTTCTTTGTGGGACAAGCTTGAATGCAGACAAGACCTTCCTCATTTAGTGGGTTATTCAGGGATTCAATTTACAAACCTTCTTACCTTACAAATGAGAAACTTGATGATCGGGTCATGAACTTATAATAGGGCTTCATGCATCACCCCCTCTCGTATCTATGAGTCGCTATTATAGTGATCATTCATTTTGTAGTGCATCTATAGATGTAATTATGCAATTTCTCTAGTTTTGCACAGACAAGCTTGATAAACATTGTAAATACTATATGATAGTGTTAAGGATTGGTCATACCATAAGGTTTGGAGACTATGCTATAAATACCATGTCCTAAGTACTAATCCTGCGCTGATATTTAAAGGGTGGCGAAACCATAGGATAGAGGGTTTAACATATGTCTTGGTTGGTATATGGTATAATGTTGATTCCGGAAACTATGGTGAGGGTTTGTGCATGCATTAATGGTCACTAGCTACTTGTGCAATATGGTTTTTGGCATTTTGGTTTAGTGTGGCCTCTACGCATTTGGAGAAGGGAGATGACCCCATCGATTCGTAGATAAGCTATATCGACTCTGTGTAAAAATGCATTTCTTCGTTGTTTTCTCCATGGCATGGTCATGCTTTTCATGCCATCATTGGTTTGTCTGTAGGTGAATGCGAAGGCACTCCAAGGTTTGCAAAGGCTACACTATCAATTTGGGATTTATTCTTCACGGCCATGGTAAGCATGCTAGCAATATTTACTTGCCTCCTCTTGTTCTAGGGATTTCTGAGTTGGAAAGCTTTACTGGGTTGGGGTTTCATGTGGCACTTGTTGACTCTGCCTTCGGGGTTTATAATATAGCTTGCTCTGGTTTTTAATGGACTCTTGTTGGGAGGTTTGGCATTTTTGGGCCATGGCTACATGATGACTTGTAATGGTGCCATAGCTCACGACTTTGCCATTTAACATTTTGAATAGTTTGACTATTGTAAAAGAGGCTTCGTGCCTCACTGTGTAATACATTGCGTGTTGGCTTTTATGTAAGGACTGCAATGTGATTTGGTATATATGATTTCATTCAACATTTATAAAAGATTATACTGTGTAAGGATTTGGAACTGTGCAATAGATTTAATGCTGCGTTTTGAATTGCTGACTTATTAGGTTCGATTTGTGGCTTTCATCCTGTGGGATTTACTCTGTGCATTAATAATGGTTTGGGTTTGGGAGTATCCATGACACTCTAATTTTATTGTTTGTAAATTAAGTTGGGAAAGCTTTGAGAGCTTGGGGAGTTATGCCATGGGCTACACCATTGTAGCAATGGTGTCGAAGCCCATTGACTTGCCATCGTATGCTCTATGTTGGCGTTAAAATAGAGACTGTGTTTTTATCCATAGTATAGAACTTTTGGATTTGCATTAGCTCAACGTGGGAGCACAAAGGTTAAAACATCCACTCTACAAGAGGTTACTCATTGAGGCATCATTTGAAGCATGATTACACTATTTTATACACCATTTCATGAGAGATATTACATGCTTGGCAGGTGATGCAGGAACCAACTACCATAACTCTATGCCGGCCTTAGTTTTACAAAAACCCTATTCAGAAAGTGAATTTCAGGCAAACCCTTAGTTTCTCTCTTCCCTCTCTATCCTTCTTGAGCTACCCAAGATTCTGTGAGCTTCCTCACCTCAAAATGAGCTTAAAAAAAGCTCCTCGAGCTAACCTAAGCTACCCAACTAAATGATTTGGATATGCATTAAATAAACCTCTAGTTCTATTCTAAATCTATTTACAGATCCTATAATTAAGGAACATAGTCCTTAATAAACTCAAGTGACCCCTACGAGTCATCAGTGACTCACTAACAAACTAGCAATTCTTATCCAAACATTTACAAGTGGAAAGGACAAGTGTCCTCTTCCAGATTATTCAATTTTTAATCAAGATAAAATAATTTACAAGTGTTGAGACCCTAGGTCTCTCAATTCATATGACTTTGATCAAGCCATGGATGAATTCATTTCCATGAACCTATGCTCCTGCATCACAAAGCAAGTTGTGTTTTACTCCAAATAGTGTTATGATGTATCTAGGAATCCTACAAAGCTAATTGACTCGACAATGAAGTAGGTTTAGAGTCTAGATGTTTATATTTCTAGGTTAATTTTTTTTTCGAATTGAAGTGTCATGTGTGTGGCCTTTGCATTCCCACATTCACTTGGTCAATTTAGTATGGATCGGGATGAATTGACCATTTTGTTACCGATCCATTCAGTCATACCCTGATTTGCTTGGTTTGGTACCAAACTTGTCACTCCAATCATTTCAAAGGCCAAGTTCGCTCGATTGGGGGTCAACTTGGTTTACTTAGCCACCTCGGTAGAGAAACACTTGATTAAATCTGCAACTATTATTGTTGAAAAGGGGTTAGGCCAGTAAAAGGAAAAGGCAATGTTAGGAAAAGGAAATGCAAGCAATAATAAGTGAGAATGGAGAATTGTATGTAACTAAAATATGGGCATACATAAGATTTCTTAGGGCATACACAAATTTTTGCATACAATCCCATTAGTATCATAAATTATGGGAAAGATCAGAAAAACATCCCTACACAAATATTAACCGATAAGTATGGTTTTGGTGTTTCATTTGGAGAATAAAATCCTATAACAATAGTTGTTATTATGAATCTTAAAGGGTCCTAGATGAGATCTGTGCACTTTTAGGCAGTTCAAGTTTCAAGCAAAAGAAGCCAATAAAAATATCCTAATACTATTATGGAAATTTATATAATATAAAATAACATATAATAAAAATAAAATACATATAATATAAAATAATAATAAAATAAATATAATATAAAATAATAATAAAATACATATAATATATAATAATATATAATAAAAAATGACAAGTGTATTTGGACATTGTCGTGACCTGTTTTGTTTTCGACAGTTCAGTTCAATTTGGAGGTTTTTGTGAATTTGGGAGTAGGTCCAGTAGACATGGCAGACAACTCTATTGACCCGTGGCAGGAAGAGGTTAACATCTTCTCCTCACTGGAAATTACCGGTATACCGTCCCCAGACACAATGCAGCTGGAAAATTAGACAACTGGAACCGAGAGTAGGGTTTTGGTTTCTCTGCCAGATGAAAAGCTACTAGGTGTGTCCATAGCATGACCATTAAACCCGGCCTTAGGAGGAGCCCCGTACTCATTATTCCACTCCAACCAACCTCCTAGTTTGACTAAATAAACTATTTCGATAATTGTACCTACATCTTCTTTGATGGGGCTTCATCCAATCAAATTGGAGGTATAGGTTTTCATCTTTTGATCTCCCAGGACCACTATTTTTGCTTCAAATTGGGTGTGGGTCTGAGTACAAACACCATATTTGAACTACTTGCTTTATGGACTCTCCTTTATTGTGCTAAATCCATGGTCCTTCTCACTCTACACATTCATGGTGACTCCATAACCATCATTAATTTGTTCAATAGAAGATCATAACTAACTTTACTTGCACTTGATGGTTGCTGTCAACCTATCCATGATATGGAACCTTACTTCATAGAGCTAAAATCAGTTCACATATTCAGAGAACACAATACTAAGGCTGATAGCTTATCCAAAGAAGCATTAACCTTGGACTTATGCCATTTTTAGTTTACTTAATTCACTGATGGTGAATGTACTGGTGAGGGCACTTTCCAGCTTTTCTATCCCTTATCACTTGAGTCTTTTATGTGTTGTTTCTATTGACATCCTTTGGAAGATTGAGGTGAATGATCCCCTCATATTATTGATCTCTCTTATTGATTGCTTCTTTGGATTAGCTACTTCAGTTTTAGACTTGAATTCTCAGTATGTTGAAGGTTATTAGACTCATTTTGTTTGGATTAGCTACTTGAGTATTAGACTTGGATTCTCAGTATTAGACTCACACATGGTGGATGGGAAAGTCTATCTTATTAAAAACTGAGAGGTAAAAACACTTGGCATTGTTTTATGCCCATTGGTTAGCCTATCCTTTGTTTTGGGATTTCTTTCGGCTATGTTTTCAGATTTTTATTGTTTGCAGATTTGATATTCCATTGATTGTTATGAACATCGATGCTCTTCTTTAGTTTTCCAATTCCTTTTCATTTGTTTCCTGAGTGTGTAGGGGTGGGGCATTGAAGACTTGGAGTACACTCCAAAACCAGAATTTGAAGGAAATTTAAAAGTAGAAAATGTGCCAAATGAGGTATATCTGCCATTTACTGTTTACCCTAAGACTATAATTCTGAAAACAAGTATTGATCCCCTAGAAGTTTGCTAGACTATTCCACTGTACTATTCTATTGGTTGTTTGGAATTTGCAAGAGTGAAGTTAGATATCTACTGTACATTATTAATAATGATTTAAGGTAACATATTCTGTTGTTTCTTTGTCTCTTTGCTATATGCAGTGGTTATGTATTTGTAGGATTAAATCTTATTCTATATCCCTTCCTTGAGAAAAGCTAGACTATTCTAAAAGTATTGAATGCCTCTTGGTGAACAAGTTTATTTCTGTTATTTTTTTATCTTAGTTGTTTCCTTTGGTCCCCTCTATTTAGAGACTCTATAGGTTCAGTGTCCTCCATCATCACTTATTAAGATTGGGGATGTAAAGCACTCTTTGCATGAGAGCTCTTTCTTATACAGGGAGAAACTTATGCAAATACTTATACAATTAGCACAATGCATATGAAGGATAAACACAATTCTTGAGACCCATTTCATCTTAATCATGTTATAAAATACCACCCTTTAGAACTTTAGTTAACTCAAAATGGAGGTCAGGGACACAGACAGTGTATGGGGACTGCTCCATTCCACTTTCCAACTAATAGTCTCACCCAGAGAAGCACTGCATTGTGTTCAACTAGGAAAACTTGATTGCAAGCAACTTTCTCTGACTCTCTTGAAAGCCAAGTCACATAGGTGATTTCTAAGTGGGTAAGTTGGAACATGCGGGTATGGGATTATGTGAACTTTGTACATGTGGTTCACACTACCGTGAAGTTGTGTTGTAATCACCGACCCTTAGCATATGTAATGTCTCTAGTTAAGGAACATTCTCTTAAAGTCTTCATGGATTGGTTAGATTGGAATTTGTGTTGTTAAGTGGTCCACTTGTAGACTTAGTACAAGGTTTGCTTGTAATTACTCTCTTCCTTATTCCATAAATAGAAAGGAGGGTGCTTCTCTTGAGGATATTGGGTTTTCTATTTTGCGAAAAGTAAAGTTAAGAGTAAAGTAGTTGTGATTATTATATGTGCAAGGATGAAATATATACTTGACATAGAATCCTCTAGTTTGCTACTAGGCTTCCTTCAGTAGTCAAATTCTAGGTTGAAACCATGTGGCCGTAAGTGAAATATTTGGATTTTTTTAACAATCCATCAACAAGTGTCGCTTTTTCGATGTTCTTCTAACACTCCGATCAACCCATTCGACAATCGTGCCATGACTCCGACACTTCCTCCCGTAGGACGACTGATGGTTAACATATTGGATTGCGTTGGAAGGCCGAATCTTCTAGTTTCGCAGTGCATCGGAGTACTGACACTGTCTAAATTAAAAACTGATGACACCACCATTTCTCAGACACTTTTGTCTGTTGGATGACCGACGCTTCAGGGGTCGGAGGACGTCGGATTTCTGACGGTTTATGCAATTTTGGTTGGCACTTCCGAAGGACTAACGGTCGAAGATGTGACACAATGGTCTATCGGAGCTTTGACCCTTTTAGTTGACGGTTGGAGATCTGACGTTACACCACCGACGACAAAAAAAAGTGTATGTGTCAAATACCCAACAGGTTAGTGTCGACTTTCAGACATGGTAGCAGTCGAATTTTGGACTCAAATTCTATAGTGTTCCCATCTCTCAAAACCTATATCCACCTTATTTATATCTCCCTCATTATCCCTCCCTACATCACTCTCTCTCTATTGTTCCACCCTCCCCCCTTTTCTCTCCCATACAATATATTTCTTTCTATATATATATATGTGTGTGGGGGGGGGGGGAGGGGGGTGTAGGTGTGTGTGTTTGTGTATGTGTGTGCGTGTTTCTGTGTGTGTGTGTCCCTCCCTCATTCCCCCTCTCCCATAACCTCTCTCCACATTCACTATACCTCCCTCACTATCCCTTCCCCCACCACCATCTCTCTATCACTCCCTCCTCCCCCTTCTCTCTCTATAGCTCATCCCCCCCTCTCTCTCTCTTTGTGTGTGTGCCCCCCCCTTCTATATTTATATTCCATATCTTATTGCTCATGCTTTTGGTTAAATTTGATTACTTGTGTATTTGTTTGTGATTTTATTGACCATACATATAACAACTTATTATCCTAAATATAAAATTTAAGAATGTTAGGGAATCAAAATTCACTAAATTAATATATAATTTAAATTTACTGATCATTTGATCAATTTAATTACACAAATTAATTCAAATATTTTTCCTACACAAATGTTTGAGCCAAAGGTTGTTCTCATTTGTGTTGGTTGGGATTCCTGAGGGACTCCTTTCATGTTCTATACTTCCATAGTGTGATGGCATAGTCAATGAACTTCATCATATTAATGTGGTAATTATAATGCGAGTGTTAACTATGTTCTAGTGAGACTTAACATTGTGTGGAGATTTATAAATATTAGTGGGTTTTTTGGTATATATTTATACATCCACAGACCTTTAAAATTTTTAAGGATACATACTTATTTAAAAGTGTATAGACTTTGACGAATCTTACCAATTCTTAAAATGTAAACTATAAAATATTTGGTGATATTTTTCTAGAACTATTTCAATTTCTAAGGATTTTAAATAGTTTATACAATAATCTAGCGATTTTAAGAGTGAACAATTTTTACCACATCAAAATTGAGCAAAATGAGGCTTTAGAAAAAGCAAATTGGTGAATCTTTTGTTGAAAAAAACATGGAAAAGTAGCACATGGGATCCATTTCGCCCCTGAAATTTTCCTTTCTTTTAAGAATAATAAAAAATAAATCAATGATTAATATTTAAAATCTTCCTTGGCCTAATGTTTAGACCACATCTACCCTTTGTAATACCAAGTTGATTTTGAATCCTCTATCCTTTATTGACATCAAGATCAATGATGTCATTCCATTAGCAAAAAATTAGATAATTGTAAGAAGTCAAGCATTGTGCATGCAAGTGCAATTTCCAAATTCATGGATGTTTTGAAAATGAGACATAATGAGGCATGGGAACATGTTGTAGAAGAAACTTTCAACCTAATCACACATGATGAGAACAAGACTACGATTAATGTATCGACTGTTATTCATCTCCACTTGTTATCTCTTAACTAAAAAATTTGGCAAATATTCATCTACTTAAAATTATAATTTTCAAACAACTACAAATTATAACTTTCTAATTACACTAAGCATTGTTACCATTTTATATTAAAAAGCTTAAATTCAATATGTAATTAATTAACATTTTTACATAATTACTACAAATTCATTCACACTTTATTTATTTTTTAAATATCAAAAGTTTCCTACTAAGTCTTTACAAGACACTTTAGGAATATATCATTACCCTGCCTATTACCTCTTTCCAAGACACTCTAAGTGTATAACATTATCACACTATCATGGAAAATAAAACCCAACAAAATTAAAGATCGAAAATGAAGCATTTGAGCTTATCCTCTTTCTAAAAAGAAAAAATATCTAATTAGAGACATGAAATTCCTTATTAAAGGAGGCACTCAACATAACAAGTTTAGGCAAGAAGTTCGGAACTTCACAACATGGAACACATTTTTCTACCTAAAAGTTTTTTCTCCTTTTCACCATTCTAAGAGATGTTTTGTCTTGAATAAACAACTTGTGTAGATGACTAACATTTCATGATGATTCAACTGCCTCACACTAATTGGTGGGTAGGATCACGCTTGGAACTGAATAACAATGTAATGAGAAGAGAGGAGATGAATTATATAAAGAACTATATGTCCAAGCGGGAATGAATATCTCCTTAGAGGGTGTTATGTTCACTTCACATTGGATGGGAGTTTGACCTACATGGCATTGGACATAGATCCTGCCTGATTTCGATCATTGATTCCACCTGAATATTTTAACACTTTGTAAATTAGTCATATCTAAATGGAGATAAGTCATTGCATGAAACTTTTCCTACTTTTTAGTACAATTCTAAGGATGCATTTTTTTAATAAAGTAACTTTCTTATTCAACTGAAACAAGTCATCAACTCATGTGCATCATGAGATGCTATGTTTTTTTAATTTTAGCTAAATTGGTAATAAGAAAGTTATATATGTAACAGGAAAAGGAGATGGAAGGTTGTTGTTTTCACAAATCATTCATGCATACCGTAACCTCACCTGCAATTATATAAATCTGACATTAGAAGGAGGGATTGCTAACAACCACATGTTCTAACCGAATGATTTATTCTAGTGGATGACGATGCTATTTTCATATATCTACTATTTTACTTTATATTGTAAGTCGGAATCTAACTTTAAAAGCAAGCCAACCCATTAAGTTATGCAAAAAGTAATAGATAAAACACAACAATTTCAATTTGTGGACATGTACATCCATTGACCTCTTAACATTATAATTGCTTGTAGGTTAAGTTGGTTTTGAAGCATCTAGATGAATGAATTCAAACCTTTAAATGCATGAGTGTTTGTTAGCTAGAATTAAATGTTTGTTTGCTTGTCACTTTTAATTGCTTGCTAGCGATTAGGTTATTTGGTGCCATGATAAAACTTTGTAAACTTCCTCAAAAACCAATTTGCATGGACTCATAAATTAAATTTACAAATATTAACAATTCCTAATATATATTAACAAATACTTTTATTATTTTATATTTTTAAAACATATATTTTAAAAATATTTATAAATTTATGAAAAAGTGAATAAAAAAATATCACATAAACTAAATAATATTGAAAACAATTAACATATTAAAAGATTAAAACAAAATAGATATATAATATTATTAATATGACCAATATATAAAAAAGAATGATTAATTTTCTTAATTCGCAAACCTTTTATATAATATGATACGATAAAAATTCCCTAAATAGAAAAGTATGATTTATCTTACCGTTTATATATTCAAGATAATTTTTTATACATGGTAAATTTGCTTAATTCCATGTCCAAAAAAATATACTTGTTTTGGCATCTACGAATCGTCACATGATTGTGATGGCCACCGTAAATGGATGTCCATTTGGAAGATTGAGTAACACTCCTTTGGTTTCGTTTCAATTCAATTTTCACTTGGAAAATGCAGTCACAGTGTTAAATGAATTCAAATGACCATTGTGCGCATTTCCACAATCCGTAACTATCGAGTTACTATCTTTGGTCCACACCATTGGAACCTTTCAAACTGACTATTCTCCCGTTTTTGTTACGTCACAAAGTTTCTCTTCAAAAATCTTCGGGTAAAAAAAAGGAGTTCATTGGATTTCAAGTGCCTGTTGAATTCATCTCTTAAATAACATTAATAAGGAACTTCTATCTTTAACCAAAAATATGGATTGGTAACAATACAATATATTAAACCAATCAATGATCCCTCTTTATTTATTTTGAAAGGTCTCCTATGTGAAGATTAACACTCCACGACTTGAGTTTGTGTTAGTGGAAATGAGGTGGTTTTTTTACCAAGATTTAATATTGCCACGAAAGAATTTATGGTAATGGTGATTCCCTACTTTGTGGTGCTCATGGTTGAATCTAGCGATTCCGAATACCTATGTATAACCTTTCAGGTTAGCAATCGAGTACCCAGTTTGTTACCAAGCTTAATCTTTGTAAATATTATGATTCTTATTTTTCATTCCAGTAATTTGTGTTATATGTTGGTTGTGTGAATGCCAGGGCTAGGCTGGCTATGCCTTGATTTGACCTTCAACCATAGTTTTGCTAATTTATTTTGCAGTGTGCCCTGGTTTTTGTTGCTACATATTGTTATAGTTTCATCATGGTTTGGAACATCATTGGAATTCGTTGAGTTATTAGAGCTAAGTTGTTTCTTGAGGGGAAGAAGAATTTAGGAGAGGCTCGGAGCTGGAATTTGGCATGCATTCTTGTCCGAAATTGAAATATTTGAAGCTGGGAATTGAAAGATTTGGAGTCGGACAGTGCTTATTGAATTCAATATATTTTTAATTTGGCATTTGCTGTGTTAGTTTCATGAGGCGAAACACTTCTACATATTTGCAGGTGCGTTTTTATGTCTTTAAGCGTGTCAAACAGTGATATATTTTGAGGGAAAGTTGATTGCAAATCGATGGTGTGTTTAGAGAATTTGATGAGGTTCCATCGTGGATTTAAGAAAATGATATAGTTTTCCCTGGAAAATCTCCAACGTTGAGTCTAACAAATTTGCAAAGCTGGGTTTTAAACCGACCAAATTTTGGGGTTCTTAGGTGTACAAGAACATAATGGTGAAAATAAACAGGTTTACTATAATTTCGTTGCAAGACAACCGAAAATAACATGATAAATAAATCCCTACCTGGAAACCCTGTCTTTCTGAAATCCCTTTCTGTCTGTGAATATCCTCTGTCCATAGACTATTTCGTAGTTGTGCATAAGTTCACCGACAATAGGAAATGAAAGAAGGATACAATAGAAAATGAATGTAGGAGACAATATAAGAGGATGTGGAGGGAAGTTCGGTGGTAGAAATGACAAGATAGGATGTCAAGGAGAAAACCAGCGGACACCTGAGAGAACACCTGCAAAAAAATTGGATAAGAAAGGAGCCACATGGCGGAACAATGATTCTATATACACTACGAAGAGGAACAATGATTCTAAAACCAACTCCTGAGAAGGAACACCTAAGGGCGTAATTACACACAACCTATAGCTTAAAAATTGGGTATTTTATCTCATTCCAACTTCACGTCAAAAAATAGTCTCAACCTACCATCACATTAAACATGCAAGTTCCCAGCGTCTCAAGCTATAGCCCAAAAGGAACCATTCTCAATGCAAACTTCTTCAATCCAAATAAAGAATTTTGTCTCTTAAAGATCCACTGTAATACCAACAGTCCTGATCGCTATCCAATCACCCACTAAAACACAATAAGTTTATACCAAATGCCAAAGCCCGAGGAGATAACCGATCTTAGTCTTAAAACCTAGACTTAATCATCGTTAAGCCAATTTCCATTAATAAATACCAATTGTGCTCAAGTTTCAACTAGTTCCATCGAGTCTGAGTATCAAGGTGATTGCACCCACAAGAACACCACGGGAAGAACCCACAGGTGAAGGCTCAAGGCTCTACACTAATACCACTGAATCAAGTGCCAAGAGACGTAGCGGGATCAAACTGTGGCTACGTGGCCTCGTAGATATCAGATGCCGTATAAAAATAATCTGGAGAGGCACGCACTGTCTATAACATGCCACGAAAAGATACCAATGTTTCCTTATTAGGAAACTCTTCCACCAGCTCCCATGGCGCACCGATATCGAGTGGGGTAGATAGCTAGGATGCACTCAAGAGGGGGAAGATGGTTTCAGATCTTCCCTCTCCAAACATGTTAGAAAAAAAAAAGTATATAATATAAATATATATTGGGAAACACGATCGCTTCAACATTAGGCTTGAGTTACTGCGCAGTTATAAAAAATTTCTTTCCCCTTTTACTTTAACGGAAAGTCTTGCGACCAAAATACTTTGGACAAGATTATTGCGATAGAGTTATTGTGACGAAATTTTCACCCGACACACTTTTACCTAGACATAATCACTTTACTTCGACCGGATTTTACTGTGACAGGATTTAGCTTGCGACCAAATCCTGTGCGACCAACTTTCACTTCGACAAAACAACTTTTGGTCGAACTTTAAAAAAGACATATTTCCTAGTCTAAGGACATAGGATATGAAAAACACTTTTCACCGACTATAAATTGGGATAAACTGCGACACAACTATATTGCAACAAACTAACAATATCATATAACCAAATATTAAATAAGGCTTGTATCGAACATTCTGCGGATAAAAACTATAAATTTTACGTGGTGAAATAATTATGAATTATTTGTTTGTTTCACTAATGTCTAGTAACTATAAACAACATTCACTCTTGTAAATATGGAGAATATGTGTGGCCAAATAAAACTCGCATTAAACCATAAACTTTGGATTTATATTTCTTGTGACGACATAACAAAGAACTATAGCCGTAAATACAAACTTGAAAATTTACCAAGATGTTTGACCGTTTACAGAGCTTTGCCTCTCAACACTTTCACAAAACACAGAAGCTTGAGATTCAAACTCTTCACAAAGTTCTTCCTTCTTATTCTCTGCACTTCTCTTCTCTATATCTCTCCGTCTATGTGTCTGTCTCTATGTGTTCTACTTATTTGCATACATATTTACAATCTTCTTCTTCTTCTAAAAAACTTCTATCGAATTAGATTAAACACTGTACTAACTATATACCTAGAAAATTATCTTCAACAATTTAATTCGAATGACTAATATATGAGAGACGTGGACTATTTATCATATCCAACTGTCTAACAAAAATTGACCTACTACAGACTTTGACAGAGTTGGCCGATTTGCTATGTGGATCAATGAGTAATTAATATTCCCATCACTCCCCCTTAATTATGAGAAGATCAAAATTTTAAAACAAAATATTACAGAATGTTTGAGAGATGAAACTTGTTATGTTCATGACAAAGTTAACTAATCATAACTTTCCATTCCCAAATAACTTCGTAGAAACCAGAATGTATCCCTTGCCAATGGATTTGTAAAGATGTCAGCCAGCTAATCTTCTTACCTACAAAATCATAAACAAATTTCTTTATTCTTCACTGATTTTCTTATGAAATGGTACCTTGTGTCAATGTGTTTGGTTTTCTTATGAAACACGTGATTCTTTGACAAAGAAATGGCTTCATTATTGCCGTATAAAATGGTTGTTGGTTCTTGACGGTTCTGCGACATGTCTTTTAACATTCCCTGCATCCAAATAGCTTGACATGTAGCTTGAGTAGATGCGACATACTCTGCCTCTGCTGAAGATAGATTTACTATGGGTTGTTTCTTTGAATCATGCCACACAACACCTGTACCAAAGTGAAATTTGTACCCAAATGTTTGTTTCTTGTCATCTGTGTTTCTTGCATTGTCATTGTCAATGTATCCAATGATTTTAAAATTTTCTGAGGTTGAATACATTATGTCAAGGTGTTTTCTGCCACATACATACCTCAAAATTCTTTTACATGCTTTCCAATTAGAGTCTTTTGGTAACTCCGTGAATCTTGAGATCGGATTTATTCCATACATGATTTCTGGTCTCGTCATTGTTAAATACACAGGGCTTCCAATAAGCATTTTAAACAATGTAGGATGTACAGTTGATCCATCATCATCTTTTCTTAATTCTAATTATGTTATTACTGGTTTTGGGGCTTCCTTGCAATTAGACATGTTGATTCCTTTTAAAATTTCACTTGCATAGTTTGACTATGATATTTAAAAATACCACTTTCAGGCTGCTAGACTTCATTGCCTAGAAAAACTTCATGAACCCCAAATCACTGATTTCAAATTCACTTCCATGACCATTTTAAATTATTTTATGCGAAAATCACCAGTAAATAATAAGTCCTCTACATGCAAGTAGACAATTAACATTTTACCATTCTCATTCACTTTGGTGTACAACGTCAGTTTAGTTTCACTTTTGTGAAATCCATTCTCGGTGATATAGGAATCAATGCGAATGTACCAAGCTGCCGGAGCTTGTTTCAAACGATGGAGTGCCTTTTTCATCATGTACATTTTGTGCTCTTGTCCTGGAACTTCATATCCTTGTGTTTGTTCCACATATACTTCTTCTTTTAAATAGCCATTCAAAAATGTTGATTTAACATCCATTTGCTAAACAAGCCATTTATTTTCTACAGTAATGACCAAAACTGTTATGATTCTATCCATATGTGCGACAGGTGCAAAGATTTCATTGAAATCTATGTCGGGCTTCTGTGTGAACCCTCTTTTGACCATTCTTGCATTATGCTTCTGCACATTCCCATTAGTGTCTTTCTTGGTTTTGTAAATCCATTTGATGCGGATTACATCTTTATCTTCTGGTACATCTACTAGATTCCATGTTTGACTCTTCACAATTCATTCTATTTCTTCATACATGGCCTTTTCCCATACTTCATCTTCGATAGCTTCCTCAAATGTTAGTGGATCATCTATTTGAGAAAATAATGCAAAGAGAGAAGGAATTTCATGTACCACCTTCATATATATCATGTAGACTTTGTGTCTTTACTGTATCTATTGATGTCAACCTTAACAAACTACTTGATGGAGTCTATTTTTCTCTCAGTGTGCTTGTCAGTGTAGCTTGAGTTGCGGCTTGTGTCAACATTCCTTGTGTTGAACCATGTCATAGTGTCATGGGATTTGACCGTGCTACGACCAATCAAATTACATGTGGTGTTTGAATGACTTCCTCTGTCATGTCATCTTGCTCGACATTCGACACAATCTTGACATTCTTCTTGACGGTTCCATCCCATGATTCATTCTCGACGAATTGAATGTCACGACTGATGATTAATTTCCTTACGACATGATCATACAACTTGTATTATTTTGTGTCTTCAAAGTAGCCAACAAAAATACATTTTTGTCCCTTCTTGTCTACTTTATTTCTCAACTCATCTAGAACATGAGGATATGCAACACAACCAAAAAAATTTAAATGAGAAAAAATATGATTCATACATGTCCATGCTCCTTAAGGAACCTTGTTCTTCACGCTCTTTGTGAGACACCGATTCATAATATATACAATAGTTCTGATTCCTTCAACCCAATATCCAGTTCGAAAATGCTTGGTTTCCATCATGCTGCGAACCTTCTCCATAATGGTTTTGCCTTTCTCTTTGTGATAGCGTTCTTCTGAGGTGTATATCGTGCAATGAATTGCTTCTGTATGGCATGGTTTTTGCAAAAATTTTGAAATTAATTTTGAAGCATATTCATTTCCTCTATTAGTCCATAGGATTTTTATGTGGTTTCAACTTTGGTTCTCAATAAGTGTTTTCAACTGATGAAAAAAACTAAATGCATCATGTTTATGTTTTAGGAAATATACCCATGTTTTTCTTGAGTAGTCAACAATAAAAAGTAAGAAAATAATTACATCCTCATATGGATGATATTTGCATTGGACCAGAAATATTACAGTGCATAATATCAAGTGGTGTGTGTGCTCTGTATCACTTTCTGAATGGAAAATTTTCTCTATGTTGCTTTCCAAAAATTAATCCTTCACAAACTCTGTCTCATTTGTCGACTAGTGGCAATCTTTTCACCAAGTTCTTTGTGTGCAATAACTTCAACCGAACAGAATTCATGTCTTGAAATCTAAAATGCCACACCCAGGAATCATCCTGAACTTCTGTTTGAAATGTTTCTTGAATTTTAGTGTTGTGCTTTTCTTTCTTAGCGAAATGTATGACTACTTCTTCACTTTCTGCCTTTAATGCAAATCCTATATTTTCCTTTCAAAAAAATGTCTGTAACTATCCCCAACGGAAACAAGTGATTGCTTGTCATTGGAACTTTTTCTATCAGTTGGTTACTTGGGAGTATGTCTTCAATCACACAATGATTCTCTTCCATGTATACCCTGTGCCCTTTTTGTATCGGTTGTCCAATGCTCAGCAAATTTTGTTTTAGACATTTGACATGATAAACATCAGGAATAAACTTTTTCTCCACCTGTTTTTCTAGAATACCAACGGTCCCTTTTCCTAAAACAATGGCTTTGACATTATTTCCAAGTGTAACAGATCAGTTTGGACTAAATGATCTAGAAGGGAAAACAAATTTAAATTATTAGTCATATGATTGCTGCAACTTGAATCTAAATACCATATGTAGCATAGACTTTCTTGCACGGTATTTTATTCAATTGGGGATGTGCATTCCATCAACATTGTGCTCGACAAAGTGTTGGTGTTTATCGACTAGTTCTGGCTTTTCATTCTTTGGTCATACTACTTATTCTTGCATTCATATGCATAATGACCAAATTTATTACAATAAGCCAATTGAATTTTTTATTTCTCAAACCTCTGACCACTTGGCTAACTTGAGTTCTGATTTTTTCCTCTACGAACGACATCCGAGGGACTATTGTTGTGTCCTACTCTTTAGAAATCTCTTCCTCTTTATCTAGGATTCTTTCTACCCCTACCTCTACCATGTCTTATGGATTATTTTTCTGCAACTACACCTTCTAATGATGTGTTTGTTCTACCTCGGGGCATATTTCTGAGCTTGAGTGAGATTGTTATATGCTGCTTGATCTGGTGGTTTTGTATAACCATTCTGGACTATCTCCTAAACATCTTCACCTTTGAACAAATCCTTCATTGTTAAAGACCAATACTCATAATTATTTCATGTAAAAATTGGAGCATTAGAGGAAATTTCAACTCAAAATTAGCCTTTTAACTCTAATTCAAATTCCATGTCATCATGTGTTAGCCAATGAAATTGTTTTAAATTTGAAATACCATATAGGTCTTAAACATTTTTTTAATATAAATTTGGGGATAGGTATCATAAAAAAGCTATTTTTTTGTTTGTATTTTTGACATATTTTCTCGTGCTTTTATTCAAATTTCAATTGGGAGAGCTCATTGGATGCGGAATTAAATTTCACGTCCAAGGAGTATCCACTCACCATACTTTTGACATCATCATCACGTTTTTTTAGGTATTTCTTATTTTTGGGGTAGCGGGGTCCGTCAAAAGTATGTCGAGTGGGTATTCATTGAATGCGGAATTTAATTCCACATTCCACAAGCTGTCCCGATCGAAATTTGAGTAAAACACAGGGAGATATGTCCAAAATACAAACAAAAAAGTATTTTTTTCTTTTCTTCCTCCAAAATTAATAAATATTATTTTATTATTTTATTATTATTTTTTAGGATGCCCATTTTGAGTTGAAATTTTCTCTAATGTTTGCAAAATGACATGTGTGAACTAGAAGTGGAAGTCATTTTTAATTTACCTTAATAAATTAGTTTTTCCCTTTTTAAGAGAAGATTTATTTCCTAAACCTCCTCTAGTACCAGATCTCGTGACTGTTTTTTCAATGGTAGAGTTAGTTAAGGTGTAGTCATAAAAATTTCGTTCCCTTTTTACTTTAACTAAAATACTTACTTCAACCCACTTTTAGTGCTAAAGATTTAGGTTTCCACCAACTTTCACTTCGGAAAAAAAATTTTGGTCGAATTTTATAAAAGAAATATTTCTTAGTCTAAAGACCTAGTATATGAAAAAAAAAATTTACCGACGGTAACTTGGGATAAACTGCCACACAACTATATTGCAACCAACTCACAATATCATATAACCAAATAATTATGGGGATAAAAACTAGAACTTTTATACGGTGAAATATTTATCTATTATTTGTGTCTTTCACTAAACAACAAATGTAAACAACATTCACTTTGGTTAATCTAGAGAAAATGTGCGGCTAAATAAAACTTGCATTAACCATAAACTATGGATTTATATTTTTTAGAACTTTTACACTGTGAAATAATTATGGATTATTTGTGTCTTTCACTAAACAACAAATGTAAATAACATTCACTTAGGTTAATCTGGAGAAGATGTGCACTTAAATAAAACTTGCATTATCCATAAATTATGGATTTATATTTTTTGTGGCATCACTTTCACAAAACACAAAGCTTGAGCTTCAAACTCTTCACATAGTTTTTTCTTCTTCTTCTCGACACTTCTCTTCTTTATATCTCTTTGTATGTGTGTCGATCTTTTTTTGTTTTGCTTGTGTGTATACATATTTACAATCTTCTTCTTCTTGTAAAAACACTTCCACCAACTTACATTAAAAAATCTACTCATCATCAAACTTTTTGACAGACATGCTACATACTCTCACAAAGTCTACTAATTTTCTATGTAAATAAGTGAGTAATTAATATTTCAAACTATATATATAATAAAAAATAAAAAATAAGATTTTGTTCTTTTTTAAGTTTAATCCCGTCTCTAAACCATAATATCCACTTACCATCGATCTCAATGATCACATAGTGCCAAATCCCGGTAACTGAGAACCTTTGATCAATTTCCTTTGCATCGCACATCTCTCCCCATGCCAATTTTCATGCATGGAGCACGAGAGCAAAGGTTGCAAAGACTGCTCAACGCGTCCCATATGTTGTAGCCAAGTGGTAAGTGGGTACCTCCGTGAGACCTCCATGAGAATGGAGGCAAATGGGGTAAGCGGGTGCTCTTTGGTAGCGGTGAGGCTGCCTCTCCGAAAGAGAAAGAATGTTAAACTATGGAAATATATAGAGTAGGTGCCTCCTTTGCACTACATATTGGAGATTTCCCCTTTCTCAAAACCGACAGAAGGGACAAACCAGCAAATGGGAGAAACCAGCCGAATAAAAACCTATACATAGAATCGTAGGCCAACAAAGCTAGCATTCAAACCAATAAAAAATAAATGTGCGAGCCAAGTCTATTGTTCATGGCCGCCTTTGCCTCCCGTCGAAGTTGTTCATCTGTTTGTCATCTTCTTGGCATTGACAGCAGGGTGACCATCACGATTCATGATAATTCAGATTTACAAAAATGGTGCAAATGAAGTCGCGCAAGGGCATGGTCTTAGTGTATTCGTGCAGTTTTGTTGTGCTCTTACGCCGTGGTGCAATGGACAAATGGGAATCAGGGTCATGCAAAGGACCACGTGCATTGCATGCAGGATACCTTCACATGAGACCCTCACATCGGTGCGGTTGATGGCCTTCACTTGGGTGCGACTTAAGGTTAGCATTTATAACCATATTTTCCTTGTTATTTATTATTATTTGAAATAAATAATATGTAGTGTTATATATGGATATATGGAGTAAACTATCTACCATAAGATTTGCATAAGATTTGCATAGTGATAGCTTACTCCGTTACCGTTCCTTAAAACCCAAACCCAATGGATTATGCTTCTTCTCGAGGGTTCTTTCAGTTGTTGAACAAGTATTACCTGAATTTCTATCTAGAGTGACTTGTAATTGTTGGTAGTTGTCAAATATTTTAACTCAGGCCATCTTCCATGTGATATCAGCATCATTGTAGAAATTTGCAGAAACAGTTAGAAGAGAAGAGTTGATGAGATCAATAATAAAAGAGAGAGAAGGGGAAAGGGCATAAGCTTGGGCATGGGCATGTCTATGTCTTTGTCTATGTCTGTAGATAGCTTACTCCTTTATGTTCTAATGCAGTAATCGTAGTCACATTGTATCCTCGACTTCATCATTATATGTTTTTTACCGTCAGAGGATGTCAATGCTCACCATACAACTCACTAACCTATATTTGCTTCTATTTCTTCCTATTGCTCAAGTGATAGCCTAACTACAGGGCCATGGTTGGCTATTTAAGCATGGTTGTTCTTGTTCTGTGTATATGGTGTACCTCGAAAATCCTGAGTGTGAAGAAAAAATCCTTCTATTATTCTTGTGGTCGTGCGTGCTTTGAAAATACCCATAAGACTTTGCAGTCAAGCACAGGGTGCTCACTTGAAGCTGGAATTGGAGAGAGTTCAAACAAAAATAAATTATGGGTTTGTCTGCTGCCATACTCATGTATGCTATTTCTTTTTTCTGTATTTGATTGCATAGTTGAATGGAATTGATACTTACTCCTTTTATATTCCAGGGGCTAACAATCATTGCTAGATATATGAGAGACCGAGTGTTTAGAGCATGTGGCTTCTCTTTATGTGCAAAGACGCGCAATCCCTTCCATATTCTCTCTTTTATTATTGATCTCATCAACTATTTTTTGCAAATTTTTACAACGATGTTGGCATCACATGGAATATGGTCGAGCTTGACAGGGCGAACACTAGAGAAGAAGCTCACAAAAGGGTAATGGAGTAAGTTATCACTCTAAGATGTTGAGTAGGCCCCAGTGCAAATCGTCACGTAGATAGTTTACTCACTTATATAATATTATAAATAGTTCAATTTATATATTATTATTTTATAAATAATATATTTATTTTATTCAAATATTAATTTTGTAATTACAGTAAAAACTTTATCAAGACATGATTGTCGTATACTATTTTAGTTATATAAAAATGTTTATAATTAAAAATTGAATTGTAATTATAGTTGTAATTATAGTATTAACTGTAACATTTTATAACATTTTAGTATTAAATTTTTGTTTAAACAAAATGTTATGTTAAATGTCAATTTAAATTGTATATATGTGTTACTAAACACTTGGTTTATGCAAATTTTGAAATAAGTTTATGAATAAATCTACTTGATAAATATCTAAATTTTTAAAGCTCTAAGATCCATGTGGAATTTATTTAAATACATAGATTTACGTTAAGTTAGTAAAACTAAATCTAACAAGAAAAATATCAACTTTGAAATTAATAAAGCGCAAGTTATTCGACCATGCTAATCCAATACGAATTATCTGTTCTACCCTACAAAACATTGAATAGTAGATATAGTGCGAGGTGGCCTCAAGATGACTCGATTGAAATGCCGAGAACTATAACTGTTTTTGTAAAACACACATCTTCGAAACTCAACCAAACACTCTACAGAAACTAATGATATGATGTTTCATTTCCATAACTTGATAAATCACGGTTAGGACACACAAAGGTCAAGGTTGAGGTCGACCGTTGTCACCACTACAACCATCATCTCTAGTGACACCTCCAAGGACAACCTCCACTCCTTAAATGGAGCTCATATTGACATCCTTGGAGAATACTATGACCACATTGAATACGTGGTTGAAAAGGGCCACAATGGTTGAAACCATGGAGGTTAGCCGAAAAAAATCTAAGAGGAAACAAGGCCTAAGGAAGGAACCACTTAAAGAAATTTTGAGGGAGTTGCAAAAGATACAGATTATTGATTTTTTCGGAGGACATCCGAGTAAGCATGCCAAATAATGGCTAGAAGGCATGAAATGGCGCTTCAAATTGAATGAGTACACCTCTATTTCCAAAACAAGAATGAGATTTTTTCAACGTGGGGGTGATGTTATTAATCGATGGTCAGATCTAGAAAAGTAGTTGCACCTTACTCATCTTATTGTTTCTTGGGAATTATGTGAGGAGAGGTTCAACATCAAATACTTTTCGGCTTATTACAAGGAACAATAAGACGATGCATTTCTCGCATTAGTACAGGAAAACATGACTATTTAGAAGTATGAATCTATGTTCATGGATCTAGTAATGTATGTACCTTGCTTGGATTCGAATGAATGTCGAGTAGAGTGTTTCTTATATGGTCTTAACTTTTAGATCGTTACTTAAGTAAGAATGTGGAAACCAACTTTAGCCGCCATGGTAGATGAGTATGCTCACTGTGCAGAAGATATGTGAGATGCAAGAGGAGATAGACGTTTGATAGGATCCAATTAGTATGTTCCAGGGAAATCCTCGCGACCTTACTTCAGGAGAGGACAATCTAGGCCTCCTCCTTATGGTAGTAGGTTCACCCCAAGGGGTAATATTTCAGTTAACTCAATGTCATAGGATTTGTCACCAACTCACTGTACCTCCTAGAAAGGATTGAGGGGTTTTAGAGGATCCAGGGAAGCAAGTCATCTTATAGGACTACTCCAAAGAACATGCAAGCTCTTCCCAATCTCTCATGTTGGGGATTTGGAGGTCCTCATTTCTAGTGGGATTTTCCTAGGAGTCAATCACGCAGTAGGTATACGAAAGGAAAAGCACCCATGAGTAATTCAGGAAACAATCATCGTAAATTTCATGTAGAAGTTGTTGTGCTCAACTTTCATGAAAAGCACTATATATAAAATTGTTTTGTTCTGATGTAACATAAGTCAATTAAAGCTTTAGTTTTTCTTTTACTTATATATAAAAATGATTTTATGTGCAACATATTTTGATTCAAACATTTGCAATAGATTTATATATTATATCCTTTGTATTTCAGCATATACATTAAAGCATTTAACACATCTATTTTTGAAAATTTGAAATTTCCATGTGATGAATAGTAGAATACCTAGATTCGATAGGTTTTAGTAGATCCCTTATACTGCTTAGTTCCTATAACTCCCGCAAGATTTCTTATGTTCCTATAGAAATAAAAAAAAGATGAGTCCACCCTATCAACCAACTATTATCTTCCTCTCCTTTGGAAATCAACGAATTTCCTAGACCTCGATCCCACAACCAATAACCTCAATAGATACTTCTTTGATAGTTCAATTACACAATATCTCACGAGCTTTCAATCCTCTACCTTGGAGTTTCCCCCCTCCTCCAAGATTCGAGTTGCCCCCCTCCTTGGATGACTCCCCTTCGTAATTTCCAATTCCCTCAAAGTTCACTCTCTCCCAAAAGAATCAACCCCCTTTTCTCACCCATAAGTTCTCACCTAAATACCATGTTCCTCCTCCTCAAGCCTTCAAGATTACTCCACCACCACCCATCAAATCCCACAAAACTGTAAAACATTTATTTCCTTTCTTATTTGAAATTTTAAATAAAAATAAAATAATATATATTTTGTACACATTGTCTCGAGCAATTCAATGGCATTATGGTTAATTAAAATTGTTGATTGTACAATATTTACTATTTCTCTTTAGTGTTTATTTTGGGATCTTCCTAAGATGGTGGGTTAAACCACTCACTTTTGAAACATTAAATTGATTGAATAAAATAATAATGTATTACTAATGAGGTCGACCTTTCAAGTTTTCTAGTGTCTGTTACCTTTATTACTTTATTAAATTCAGGTACTAAAATAACAATCTTACACTAATGAAATCTGACCTTGTCTTGTGGGTTTAATTAATTAATCTAATAAACCCCTTTAAGTTATCAGGGAATGGATTAGTCAAATCAAGAATTTATTTAATTCATTAATTTATTCTCCTATTTATTCAACAATAGTTATGAGAGAGGACATTATTATCATTAATAATAAAAATATAATCATAAAATAACAATAGATGGTGAACTAATAACCACATTTGTAATTATTTGTTTAATACATAAGTTCAGTAATAACAACCTAGTACCCTTATATTTATAAGAAAAGTACCTTCAAAGGTTTAAATAATAATGGAAGATAATTTAATTAATAGAATTATATTATCATGAGAATCTTTCGGCGACAAGTCTTAACTGACGATACATATTCCTTTACCTGTTACCGTGATGAATTGTAATTAATGAACACTTAATTATTTGTTCAACACATATTTTAATAAATTAATGTTCATTATCTCTCTAGGTTCACTGTATAATCAAGTTACTCATTCACAGCAACTTACACAATGAAAGTATTTGTATAATGATACTAGTGTACATATGCAAGGTGTGCATGTGTGGCCAACACATGCACAATATGAACATATATTATAAACATACATCATCTTTCCTATGCATAACTGCTAACTAATACTAATAATCCTTCATGCAAACAAAACACATATACATAAAACATAACATTACTAAAACATTGTCGGTTATTTTATGAGTTAACCTTATAATATTTCTTATCATTATTTTTTTGTTTACATTAGTTTAATCAATCAAGTATAAGGAAGGGTACCTACTATTACTAACTTGGTATCAAGGAATCTTGAACCCTCAATAGTACAAGCTATCAATATCATCTCATCCTAGCTTACGTCAGTATCCTCGCTATCCTTCCTCTGCTAGTAATGATATGGGTGTCACCTTTACTGACCTGATCACATATAAACTTGAGAGTGGTAGTGTCGACTGAACAACAAAGGTAGCCTCTCATAGGAGGAATCTAACCATCATCATCACAGCAAAATGGGGAGTGTGGCTCAACAAAACACTTCCAAAATCCTGGGTATTATAATAACACAGGGTGGGAAATACATCCATATCTCCTAACATACTACGTCTATACCCTATAAAATCGTACATTGTTGTCAATGTTATCGGCTTGTGTCATTGTATCATCAATTTTGGTTTCTAAGGATTACTAAATCAAAAAATCCTTATTGCACATATCATATCAAATACCCAACTATCACATAGTCCTTCTCTCCCATGGGTTAGTATTTCACAAAATACACATATCTAATAAGCATTTGCACTTTATCACCAATTGATCCACATCTCACCATCACCATTTCATGTAACAATTTAATTCATCATAAGTACACATGACATATCATAATTCAATCGAACACATAATAAGATGGTATTCATGTACTACATCATATATTTAAGGTTTCATCAATGAAAACATTTAAGCATAAACTGTCATCATAAAAGAAGGAATCTCATGATAATCATAATGTAGTAACCACATAAACATAGCAACATCATCATCATAGTGAGAACATAAACATAGTAACATCATTATATTTGTTCCATCATGTCATAAATAAAGTTTACTTAGTCGAGCTGATTCCAACATATAATAAGCAAATAAAGTGTAGCTTGTGTGGCTAGTAGATATGTCTAGTGCCTTACATCAGTTTTGAACCACCAAGAAAGACATTAGGCCATTGTAGTAGAATCCATTGGTAATTTAAGGTATGTCAAACTTCAAATATTATTTTTTCTCGGTGCAACTGATAGTTATATTTCACCATAGTTGGTAGATAAATGTGGATTGGCATCATATAGGAATGATGATTTCGAATCGATCAAAATGCTTTTGGGAGTTAAACAATCAGTAGGTATTAAGTTAAGGTTGTGTCGAGTAGATTTAGTGTGTTATTGGAGTATTCTATAGTTGAATTTATATCCTAATCTCCTATTTATATCGTCTCGATCAATCCCAACCGACAGAAAATAATCCAATTATCATAGTAATCGTAATATCTTAAGCCTTCTTTCATGGAGTTTGAGAAGGGGAGGGAGTGAGGAGAATACGTCTTGTCGAGTTGATATTTGATGGAGTTTCTTGATGGACAGCCTTGCAACTCCTTGAATCTCCTATACCCCTACAAATAGCACCACATAAATCCTTCCTACAATCCTACCAAACTAAATTTAAGAAATATAGTTTAGATCTAGTTTCCTACCGATTCTAACTCAACATAAAACTTGAAGGGAAAACACTAAACAAGAATTGGGAAGAAAACTAAATTGATTCATACTAAATAAAAATGAATACATACTTACAACCATTGAAGGTTCCTTCCTTATCCATATCCTACACCTACTCCTCTACCATCAATGCGTTTGATGCCAAAAAACCTTTGTAGTAGAAAAGCCATCTCAGGCCCTCAATCCCTCCAGCATGACTTTACTCTGAATTTTGTTGTCTCTAATTCACCTCATATTCATTTGTTATATAGCATTGGTATTTTTGCACTCAATCACTTAAATGATTAATATGGCATTAACCTTTTTAATTATTTTATTCAAAAAACCCACTTTACTTATTTTTTAGGCATCAAACTTGATTTTCAAGATTTCTAGGAAAATTAATACAGATGTTAGGTATATTTTCCATTGTATGAGTTATATGAACCAGGTTTTGGTCCTTGAGTGGACATAAAATTGTCCTCTTTAGAGAAACCTTAGTCTTCAAAAACCAATTTCTTTGTGTCCAGAGGGAGTGGTAAAATGAGAGATTGAAGCTCTCAATTATTCTATAATTTTGATCTTCATGTTGCGGATGACATAGAAATATGTTTTCATACCAACACTCTTAAGAGTGTTAATTTTATTATTAATAGATTCCCACCTAATGTGTGAATTCCAAAGCTATTGGGGGGCGAAAAACATTGATATTTATTTTATTTTGATACTCTTCATACTAATACTCTTTAGTGGTGAAGGTAGGATAATAAATGAATAGGATCTTGAGTCGAGGAGTTGAAAAGCACCTGAAAGTCAAGTAAGGAAATAAAAAAAATAGAATATATTCTTGAGTTGGGTATACCCATGCTCACCAGTAAACAAGGATGGACACGAATAATACACATTGGATCCATTCCAAACAAAATGTATACAAGAACTTTTTAATGAGTGAAAAATATCCATGTCTTTATGGTGCTTTGACATGGAAATATAATATTGCACAACTTGGGCAGTGCATCGATGAGTGATACAACTATTTTTCCCAAGGTATTCAAATAAACCAATGATACTACAATTTTGTATCATGCAAATAAATGAGCTAATGTCAAGCATAATCAAACACCATATGGTTACTCGTCTTTGATGTATCCCTTTAACAGATGCGAGGAGGCCCATCGATAATGATGATGGACTCCAGATAATTGAGTACAAACAAAAAATTATGAATAGATGTTATGAAGTTGAAGACATGTAGAATAAAACAATCAGGGGTCATTGATGTATAGACACTATCATTTGCAGGAAAACCTGCCACTAATGATTGCAATGTCTAGGTACTCACTTGGGTTCCTAGATCCATTTCCTAGATGATGATTGATGTTGCTAGGAATAGATCTGTGAGAAGGAGGGAATTAATGCATCCCACATCAACTGACATGGAACCGATATCAATAAGTTGATATAATTTTGTAGAGCTGTGAGATCCAACACTGCATACTAACACAAGGAAGGATGAAATGATTGGTCATGAATATTTGAGGAATCGTAGACATTGGTTTGAATTTCCTTGAACATGTAACACGATGCATAGTGACACTTAGCAACATAAGACTCAAGTAACTAACCATTGTGAAAATTTTCAATTCTAGATCAATTAATGAAATCTCCATATATGACATGAAGGATAACCTATTGGTGGATATTTGTTCAAATTACTGGTAAAACTTCCTAAGGAAAATGTAAATTGTGTACTTATATCTGATGCAGGGATATGTGTCAAGTTAAAGGGGAAGAAGGACAGATTGTTTCCATTTTCTCCATGAAGAATTATCAATAGATTCAGTAATATTGCTTTTTTGGATTTTGTGTTTTTTAAATTTTAGCATTATTTTTATTTATTAGCGCGAAAAAATAATAGAGAACACCATGGTACATGGGAGGGAATGAGTGTTGCATAGGATTACTATGTTTTTCGATGGCTTAGGTCAGGCCAAGGAAAATATACATATTGCAAAGAAGGAATGAGCTAGGTGTCCACACTCTTATGGATGTTCCCTTCATGGGTTGGCTATTTGATGCAGGATTATGTGTCGACAAATGGTGAATTCAAACAATGTAACTACGGTTATCCAATTTTGCATCTTGGCTAAGTAGGAAATGGGAAATGTGGTTCGACTCATGCCAATTCATGTGAAAACAAAAAAATCATAAATGACCATGAATCATGGTCTATATTCAACTACCCGAATCAAATAGGTCTCACATGTATATTTCAACTTAAACAGAAGCAATGGTTTATAGGAATCTTGAGTAAAAAGTGACCACAGAGGAAGATACACAACATAAGCAATAAGCATCGAAGAAGTAAGTACATATGTTCATGTGTATATTTTAGCACATGCTTACATAAACTTACATGAAATAGGGAGCCCATCAGGAAATGGTCAAAACTATATGGAAGAGAAGTATGTAGTCTCAAACTCTAGGTCATCGTGGGACTAATTTGGATCCTAGGATTATGAGAATAACTCATCATGGGAACCAAAATGGAAATGGAGTGTTGACTAGGGTATCCCATATTCAATAAGATCTTCTGTCGAAATGGTGGGAAATATAGATATGATGGGATGAAACAACAATTTCTAACAGGTTCGACGCTATGGAATGTTTGGGTTGCGCATTTTTCAAATGCATCTTCAGTGATGCATAAATTAAACCTATATGCATGCTTCCAAATATACTTGATAATATCGTGGAATAAAAAAAGGATGCACCTATACTTGGGTGGATTGAAACAAATAACGCTCTTAGTGAACCCACACAATATTTACCTAGGTCGGTGCAACCAAACGTTTATGACTTCAAGGATGGTTTCACCTGATCATAAAATTCCGTCTAAGAAATCAAGTGAGATGGGTGAGCTCACAACCAAAATGGGCAAAGTAATTCGATCATATTCCTCCATTAAGGGAATATTTTGACCCAAATCCATTAAAGCAATTTGAATAGATTGGTATGACACTTCTACATTAGATAAGTGTTGGGGGATAATAAAGTTTCCCATGAGGGAATGGTTTTTGAACTTCCTTTAGAGGATCCCTAATGAAAGGAACATTTGGCTAGACAACAATATCAAGCATGCAGTAATCTAATTGGTCATTCATTACAATATTCCCCTAATGAGATAACTGAGTCACTTGGGACTCTAAAGAAATTATAGCCATCATCGCATGTATCCAACTACAGCCTAATAGAAAATTTTAATCTATAGGTGTATCTACTACCTCACCATCCACTGTGACTCTTTTGCCACCCAATTCAATAGGGTGGGCTATAATGAGTTCATGAGGAGAGAATGAATTCCCATCAAATGCTTTTACCATAATATGGGATTGAACTAAGTTGGGTGATCCTAATGCTTTAAAACATTTTAATGACATGACACAAGTCAAGGCCCCTTCATCAACTATGGTTTGAAAAATGTTCTTTCCATGAGACGTTACTTTTAACTGAAACGAAACTTTAGAAGAAATCCTACAAGTTGATTGTTCTGAGTCTAATGTGATCAAAGTCGTATCGGATGGATAAACAACTCTAGTTGAATAAAATAATTCCTTTCTTTGTGCACAAAAATATTTCAATACCTCCATGGTGGACATCGCACATGGTGCTTGAGCTATTTTCTCAACAACATTTTTGTTATGAGCAGCTTGTCCATTAGGATTATGCATTGTTCTAGGTAGAACACCTTTGGGATGTTGTTGTACTATGTCTATGGTTGGTTTCTCAATGGGAATAGAACTACTTGGTTACGATTCCAATTGATATCATGTATTATGATGGACATCATAAGAATGAGATCTTGTTTGAATGTTCACCTCATGGTCACACATCAAGACATTGGCATTGGGATAATTTATCTCTTATGAGGATTTTGACTTGTTCCACCCTAATGGAGGTACCAATGTTGTAGAAACCATTTGATGGTTCTATAGAAAAGGTTGAATGAATACAACAAATTATTGTTTCCCACTATATTGAATTGGATTCACTGCATCTTCCTTCCCAAAGTTAGTATCCTTCTTACTCTTGTATTTCTTCTTTTTTCCTCTAAGTTACATGGGTTGATCTTTGAGAGTTTCAGGAGTTTGGGAAGGAGTAACACTGTGCTTACCCTTGTACGTATTCTTCTTTCCCCTAAGTTCCATGGATTGAGCTATCGGCATTTCAAAATTTAGGGAAGGATTAGCATGTTGATGCATATCCAGGCCAGTTGTACACTAGTGGAAAATGAGAGATTAGTAACCAGAAGACCAAAATGTTTGGTCACCACATTTTTTTTCAAGGGAGAAATGACCAAAATTGATAAATTTAAGTGAGCTAACTAAAAAATACCAAGATAAATGACCACTTTTGGTCACGATATAAAACCAACTAAAAACGAACAAGATAAATGACCAAATTTGGTCATGGGATATCGAGACTAAAAATGACAACATAACAATTGGTCATTTATTTGGTCATTTTTAGTTGTCACTCTAAAAATTAAAAAAATTACAAATTTGAGAATGAATTTGTACATTTTACTATATTCTAACATTGTAGATGGATTAAGAGACCCCCTTAGGAGGGTCTCTGAATCCATCTATAGCATTAGAATTTAGGGGGGTCTCTGAATCCATAAGCAGGGTTGTTTTACTAGTAGCTCTGGGTATAAAAATCTTGTCCGACTTAATAAGATGAATTTTTTCAACTGAACTGGTTGCAAACCATAGGAATCTTACAATCAATTTTTTGAGGCTGTCAATCATGATAGAAATTAGGATTTGATCCAAGGAAAACCATAAATATATACCATTTAATACAGAGTTGAAGAGTGTCACTCTTCCACCGACCCAAGGTAAGCCACCTATGGCTCTAGTTGGTAATTCTATTTTCCACCTTCTTAATCAACCAATGCCAATCAGATATCCGATAACAATTAGTTTTTAACATATAGCCCAACTACTTGAAGCCAAGGTCTAAAGGGGAAATCTTAACAGGGAAGATCTCCAAGATCTATTGAGTTTTCTCACTAGATTCATTAATGCATAACACACAAGTCTTGTCTAAGGTGATCTCCATTCCTGAAGTGCTGCAAAATAGCTTGAATATTTATGATATGACCCTCCATTCAATAACAGTTCCATTGCCAAAAGGGATGACAAACACCACACTTTGTTTCCAAGAAATAATAGTACTACAATAGATGTTATGCCTAGACCCTAGTAATCAAATAAGTATACTAACATGATATATTGTAGACTCTAGGAATTAACGAAACACCGAAGAAAATTTCAATATGTTTAAAAAATGAGAGAAATTTGTGTGTATATAATATAAGTTTGTCTGATGAAAGAAAGTCTAGGAAAATTAGTGAAAATAAGTTACATCAAAGTTGTAAATCGCCACATAAGTGAAAATACCCCAAAGTCGGGGAAATGAAACCCCCCAAAAAAATTCAATATCTTATGAAATGAGAGAAAGTTGTGTGTATGTAGAAAATATAATTTTATGTGCTTGAAATATTATATGTAAAACAAACTTATATTATATACACACAAAAATCGCTGAAAATAACTACAAAAAGCATTCATTGATTTGCACCTCATTTCCATAAAATACAAAATCTCTAAATTTGATCTTCGCCAATATGAAGTGAACAAAATTGATTGATTTTTTTCAGCAAAGCATCACATGAAAGGAGGTATGCTCTCTATTTTTCTATTTTCCTAGCTTAGATCTCATTATGTGAATATTATTGCAGGGAAGGCATTCTTAGTTGATTGGAATTTTTCTTGAATGAAAATAAATTCTTCCTCGTGCTTAGAAAGTAATTTATTAGGGCTCCCTTAGATGTATAGAAGGCAGTCTCTCTTCCAAACTTGCCATGATATAAAACAAATTCATGAAATATTTAAGTGAGACTCGTACCTAAATTTCATGTTTTGGAAGTAGATGTACTTTTAATTTTAAATTTATTTGTCATGGAGCTTCATTTGAATATAAATATTATTTAGAAAATAAAATTTAAATATATCTTTTATTATCCCTTCTGTAGGCAAGGCTATAATGAGATTGATAGAACATTGACTTTACATTAACCAGGGCGTTGATAAAAATCTAATCCTTGAAGCCTAAGATAAAATTTATAAAGATAAACATTTATATATGCAATAAAAAATAAACATTATAAAGATAAAGATCATAGCTACAATCGTCTTATTTTGTAATCATTATAGATTACTTTTAAAAAAATTCAATTGTTTTTTCAATATACATGTCAATAAAACATGATTATTCGTAATGATTAAATTATAAAATATAAAATTGAAAAAAAACCAAACTTTCCATGTAAACACTTAGTAATGTCATTCATTTAATACACGTCAGGGTATCGATCATTCATTTAATTTGATATATTACATGTTTCACATTATTTTTTAAGAAAAAGAACATGTCGTGATCTCACCACAATTTATTAAAATAATCTCAACAAATGGCATTTCAATGGCTAATGCATGGTTTTAATCACATGATACAAGTACAAACTTATAATATGTGATATGCAGGTAAATCTTCTGGTGTATATAGTATTATATTATTAATATTAAATAATATGTAAATAAATATTTATTATTTTAACTATCTATAAATAAATATTTATTATTCACATATTATAAAGTTTTAATACATTATTAAAGTTGTATATATTGATATTCTTATTTTAATAAGGTTGTGTAATGTCCCTCTTATACACCCCAAGAAATTCAGGTTTTTGAATGTACGATGTACTCATTCTTCTGGTGAGGAGCTCAAGGCCAAGGCCCCGCTAGAAGAAAAATGATAAAATCAATATAGTCGAAGATCCAAGTTGTAGGCTTAGGGTCTGTTCACAGTTTAATGATGGGAAAATTGAGCCTACGAAGGCAAAGGAGTAAGATTAGGGATATCCTATTTATTGCTGTAATCAGCCCAAATTAAACTACCCTAGCCTAGCCCTTAGCTAGAAGGAAGTTTGAGGTGTGAAGGAGGAGGTTTACCTCCTTTTTTGACTTCGACACAAAAAGGCCGATTAGTTATAAAGTTTAACGAAAAGAAAAAAAAAAGGGAAAACCGCCAAGCGACTTAATCAACTTCACGTAAAAGGGTATATGAAGGATATACAGCATTATGTTATGCATGCATATTATATCTATATATATATGAGCATTATAAGAAAAGAAACGATCTTCATATATATAAGTATATATGAAGAATATAAAGCATTATGTTATGCATGTATATTATATCTATATTAGCATACTTTGCCTAAAAATGGCAATATACCATGCATTAAGACTTAGGCTAATGCATCTAGACTCACGCTGTGCTGGTCGCAGATATGTTTAGCATATCATTTCTTTTATATACCTGCTTATTAAAAGCTGATGGGAAACGCCTATGTGGGTAGGTATAATAAGCAAAATTCTTGTATGCCATTATAGCGTTTTTCATAATGGTGCTGAAGAATTAATTGTTAAGTTAGAACCGACAAAGAAAAAGGTCTTTGGTAAAGAAGAAAAATGAATGCCTATCGTTAATTACTCAACATCGAAATTTAAGAAGAAAACCCAGCTAAATAACTACAACGTTAATATCTATTACACCCATAGCAGCAATCATTGCGGCATTCTACATTTGTCTGGCATGTCAGCAGCAACATTAATTGCTCTGCTCATCCATATGAGAGGAAAATCGATTTTCTCTACTCTATGAGAGACAAATTGAGTGCGCTGCTCCGGCATGGGTATTCAATTCATTTCCAATAGTTTCGGCATTCTGGTATTTTATGCGGCTGTATGCTTCCTGTGGTCTTTGGATTATGAAATCTTTGGAAAAGGCCGACCTCATTAAAAGGTAACAGCAGCATTACTGCCTGAATTCGATGGAACTCTGCGCAACATGCAGGATAGCTGTTTTCTTTGAGGCTGTTTTATTAAGTCAGGAGACACGAGGTGAAGGGGGGGGCGACTCTCTCCATTCTTCAAAAGGAAAGTACTTTGCATGCTATTCTGGGGGGGGCGGAAGGGAGAAAGGGATCTATGCACCTTTATGGAGGAGGATCTCTTCGATAGAAGAGAGATCACTGCATGTTCTAAAGACCAATGCGCCCCTTATTCTTAGAATAAACCCTACATCTTGAGGAAAGGAGGCTCTCTTTGATTTAAAAGAGATCTCTGCATTTCTCTTTTTGAATAGATCTCGGTTTTTTCTACAACCAATTGCGGTGGATGAGAGGAGGTCTCTGCATCTTGAAGGAGAAAGGATCTCGACGTTTTGGAAGAGGAATGGTCTTGGCGTTTGGAGAAGGAAGCGCTAGATCATCTGAATGCCTTAGATTTTTTTTCCCTAATGGGGATGGCTGACTGCGGATGCATGCGATCTCTGTATGATCAGAGGCGACAGTCCAAGCTAGCATATTAGAAAGGTATGGAACAAATTTTTGTGGTATCCGCATGGGGGCATTTCGGACTGTTTTATTTCAAAATAAAACATGGATGCATATATCAAAAGGCGAATTGATTTAAGGATGGGTCGAGCAGCTCCATGATTTGTTGTTGGCTTCATCAAACAAAAACTTAGATGCGTATACAT
>LPNX010447337.1:202980-279403 GCA_001517045.1 Pseudotsuga menziesii | reverse complement strand
ATATATATATATATATATATAATACTCTATGTGAGTGTGTAGTCAATTCTTCCTATGTCTTTATAATTGCTTATTGAATTTGAACCTTGTCCATAATCTGCATTTTAGAGTGGATGTCCTTATAGGACTCGAGATAAATTATATAGTTGTGTTTAAACTCTGTTATTCTTTTTGTGAGATTTGGTATAGGCCCGCTAGCTCTGCAGATAGATTCCTTGTCTTACCTGAGTGAGTAAAGTACCAGATCGAATAATCTGAGTAGACCTTCGAGCCAGTATTACAAAATTTATAAATGCAGGAGTTTATACTTTTTATATGTATTTATGATCCATGACTTGAGCAAAATAATAGGGACTTTTCAGTTGTGAGATAACAAACCCTATATTTGATTTTGCAATGGTTCTGGAGAGGGAAAGACTGATTCCATTTTTCCTGTATTCATATTCTCCATGCTGAAAGATAAAAGGTACCTGTGTTGTCTTGATGATTTGAACATAGGCTGAAGAATGCTCAAGAATGGTATTTGTCTTGCTGATAATAAACATTTATATTTTCATGATAATGAATATAGATATAAAGATGGTAAGATGATTTGATGACTTGAATATAGGCACAAGAAGGCGATTTGTCTCGCTGACAATGATCATAGATATGAGACTGCAACTCGTCTTAATGAGAATAAACATAGACTGGTATTTGTCTTGCTGTTAATGATCATAGATATCAGGCTACGTTTTGTCTTAATAAGACTAAACATAGACTACGATTTGTTTTGCTAATAATGAACATAGGTATAAAGACGGTAAATTGCCTTAATGTTTGAACATAGGCACAAGACTGGTATTTGTCTTGCTGATAGTAATCATAGATATAAATACTGTGATGTGTCTTTATGTTTTGAAGATAGATATAAGGTCGAATGTATTCCACTAGGGTGGGTAAGGACTCTTAGTGTATTAAATTTATTAAGTACACACACTAAGGCTGTTTATCAAAGGGTAATAAGGAGCAATACGACTCGAATCATAGTATGAGGAAAATTCATACTGGTTTATGCAGATCTTAACATAAAACTGACCTTGTCGACTTGGGTATGGCGCATGTAAGGTCAATATTTTTAACTATTTTTGTATGGGATTAACCCTAGCTTATGTTTTGAAAAAGTTTTCTTTGAATGCTCCGTGAGGAGTTTGTCGAAGTGTAAACCAAAGTTGTACAGGCAACAGAGTTGTTGCGGATTGTAACTAATTTTCTGGAAAGTATTATTGATGAAACGGTTTGGTGGACGTAACCCCGAGTTTGGGGTGAACCACATACATTTGTGTCTGTCTCTTTTTCATGTGACTGATTTCTTTATTTTTCTCATACTTATTATGTACATGTGACATTGACCTGCAAATGGATTATAGTGCTGTAAAGGAATGTTAGTGTTATCTATATTTTTCTTGTAACTTAGTGGATCATATGATGTGGTAACGTGTGTGATCATGAGTAATATATTCAGGGATTCACATTTAAGAACATAGTCATAATGGAACTCTAATGTTGTACCATTGAACGTTATAATGTTTGCTATTGTTTTAAATGCCATGGAAAAATATGCCACTAACAAGATGGTTCCATTTTGCAGTAGTAGCCAAACAAAACTTTTACCCTCTCTCACACCTAATTAGCATTAAGGTATGAGGGGTACATTACATATGGTATCAGAGCCGGAGTTGAAACACTTGGGCCTAATTGGCCTGAAAACACTCCTACATGTTTTATTTTCGAACTACATGTTTACTGACCTTGGAGTTGTGCAGGGGGAGGCGGGAACATTGGCCCAAAAATCACAACAAAGATGACCCAATACCTTGTCAGCTCAATGTGAGACCCAAGCATGTCAGTACACAGGTATTTGGTTATTCCCTTGATCACGTACGAATATGTTTACAACTAGCTAAGACGATTGCTTCGTCTCTATTCGGGATGGCCCAATAGACTTGAAAGAGGTATAGAAGTCTTCTTGGTCAAACTCATGGTCGTCAAAAGTTCTATAGTGGTTCCTATTATAATAGTAATGTGGGATTTGAAATTCATAGTTGAATTGGTTGTAACTGAACTGATATGTGTGGAAGAGTTGCGATAGGTTACATAGTAAATAATGTTGTTAGGAAATAGCATTAAAAGGATTACCTAATTACTTAAAGAGCTAATGCTGATTGAATATTGATTGTAAGTCTTCCCTACTTGATTAGATTTTTAATTGTAAAGGTAAGTGGCTCATCAGAATATACTCCAAGACGTAGAGGTATCAGGTTGGGGATTACAGATTATAGATACATAACTCACCTGAGTCCCTTGAGGATAGCAAGGCAGCTGTTAAAATGGAAACCTGATAAGATGATTGCTTAGGAGTAACTATATGAGATTAGCCGCAAAACTATCACACATAGTAAAAATATTTAAGCATCAGTTAAGCAATGCTAAAAGCATATGTTGTACTATCAAGTCTATGCAAGTACAAACTTTATTAAATAAATGTTAGGAATACTAACATTGAAGCACCTCTTTACACTTGGGGTTGCGTGCGAAACCATGAACAAATAAATTCCACAAAGGCATATGGATGATCTACTCATCATAACATGTTGGGGGGTTGATGACAACCATGTCACACATCTGAACTAGGTTTATTTTTTACATTGAAAGGTTTGTTTCCTTTGTAATTCCTGGGCAGTAGCACTATTGAAGAATTGCTTTTGTTATCTAAATCATCGCGTATTGAAAATGAATGACGTGAATCCTCCAACAACTTTGCATTCAACATTTGTATCATTTGTTTCACATCTGAGTTTATTGCCCATTGAAAATTTGCTAGATAACATTTTGGAATTGCTACTGATATATGTAAACCATTGACCCTCTGGTTGAGCATTGAGATCAAAATCCTTAGTTGGCTTCCAAATTTAATCAGGTATCAACTCTGAACCTGTTACTGAAATTGTATTAATTTGGAATCTGATTCTTGGAGAGTTTTCTTTGGCATTTAGTCTCCTTCCTGGTGAATTGAACATTAAAGATCTGATGTAATGCGTAAAGAATGTTTGACTCACAGTAGAAAATGGGGGTTTGAAAGTTGATGATGATTTTTGAGGTAGTAAATCCAGTAATAGAGGTATTGAAGTTTTGTGTTTTAAAAACCTATTGTTTGTTCACCATAGTGACAAATATAAATACAAATCCCAGAGTATCTCTTTTGAATCCTGACATTGTTGGATTGAGCATTGAAAATCCTTAAAGAGACAGATTGGCGAATGCACTTCTTGATCTATGTTGATCTTGCTAGGGATGTTTTGGATATTAGTGAATGATGTTGTGCATACTGAAATGTTTATGTGTAGCTACAAGTACCAGCTTCATAATTAAGAAAATGAATTCTTAGAGTCATGCTCTTTTTAGCGAACATTCTGGAATTGGTTCCTTGTTGCTTGGATTTGAGTTGTGATCTTGAACTATCCTACGTTTCGATTTGCCCATGGATGGTATTTTTCAATTTTGGGTATTGATATGCTAATAGACCATTTTTATTGCTATCATGTGTCTATTTTTAGATTCTAGCAAGAACCCTAGAATTGAATTCTAGCGCTAGATTAAATGATCTTGTTGGTAGTCTTGTGAATGAAACCTTTAAGAATTTGGGAACATTGTTATTGCTTGGGTGATGTTAAGATTGGCATCTTAAGAGCTGATATGGATTTGATATTTATAAATAAGTTGATGAATGTTGTATAATGTGATATGCTAACATGGTAGGATAGGCCAGGAACATTAACGGTTGGAGCCAACCGTTAGGAAATATTTGTGGCCATAGATAAGGAGGATAAGTATGGGTATTGGTTTTACTTAATATAATTGTTGAACCTCGATTGTTTTTATAAACAAGGGCTAATTGTTGATGATGTTGTTGCATACTAACAATGCAGGCTTCACCAAGATTATGACCATTGCTTCATCGAAGTAAATTATGGTATATAAATCTGCCTGTGTATGTAAGCTACGCTCATTTACTCAGAAAAGGAGTAAGGAATAATTCTCTTGTTTTGTTTACAAGGATGTGTAACTCGTGAATGACGATTAAAAATCGATGCAAATTATGAAAATTGATTATTGCAATTTTGGGTTATCAATGAATACCTTGATTATGGAAGTTGATTCATGAAACGGGACAATGACAATAAAGTCATGAAAGCACCATGGAGTGTGCATTACAATAATCAAGGTTAAAATTCATACAAATACAAACAAGGAAAAAATTTGGATGCTGCGTGAGCACCGTGGTGTTAGGCAAGTGATTGCTGCGTGAGCACACTGGTGTTAGGCATATATGCCGCAGGAGCACAATGGTGTTAGGCAAGTGATTGTCGCGTGAGCACATTGGTGTGGCAAAAGACCTAGGCAAAATTTGGACATCTGGAAAGACAGGACGTTGTTTGATGTCACTGAGGAGAGTAACCTCAGAATTATTGTAAGTCCACACCAGAAAAGGAAAAAGAAACTCAAAGGGAGTTTGGAAAAACATAACAAGCATAAAAACATGTTAGATGACCTTTCCAAAAGATTGTTACCTTGCTTAAGGTGAAAAAATGGTTCCTCAGGTAGAGGACGACCTAATTGACCAAATGTTGGAGATAAAACCAACGGAAAATGGTAGTAATCATGTTTTATTTGCATTATGAAAATGATTGGATATCATGGCATAAAGGAACACCAAGAAATTGCATATGATTACAATGCAGAAGAATCTATGGCATATGTTTAATTGAATTACAATTTTGAACATGAATTGCTGAAAAAAATTTGGCTAGACCCGAACCTTGTGCAGGTAATTGCAGGTCTTGAATGATGGGGACTTGAGAAGTACCAAAAGGCTCTCCAGGGTTCAGAATGAAGAGATGAAAAGAAGAAAAGATGACTCAAGATACGAGGGAAATGGTTGAAGGACAAGAACACCGAGGACGGTGTTAATTTTAGGGGGGAAGGATGTAATGTCCCTCTTATACACCCCAATAAATTCAGGTTTCTGAATGTACGATGTACTCATTCTTCTGGTGAGGAGCTGAAGGCCAAGGCCCCGCCAGAAGAAAAATGATAAAATCAATATAGTCGAAGATCCAAGTTGTAGGCTTAGGGTCTGTTCGCAGTTTAATGATGGGAAAATTGAGCCTACGAAGGCAAAGGAGTAAGATTAGGGATCTCCTATTTATTCCCGTAATCAGCCCAAATTAAACTACCCTAGCCTAGCCCTTAGCTAGAAGGAAGTTTGAGCTGTGAAGGAGGAGGTTTACCTCCTTTTTTGACTTCGACACAAAAAGGCCGATTAGTTATAAAGTTTAACGAAAAGGAAAAAAAAAGAAGGAAAACCGCCAAGCGACTTAATCAACTTCAGGTAAAAGGGTATATGAAGGATATACAACATTATGTTATGCATGCATATTATATCTATATATATATGAGCATTATAAGAAAAGAAACAATCTTCATATATATAAGTATATATGAAGAATATACAGCATTATGTTATGCATGTATATTATATCTATATGAGCATACTTTGCCTAAAAATGGTTGTATACCATACATTAAGACTTAGGCTAATGCATCTAGACTCATGCTGTGTTGATCACACATATGTTTAGCATATCATTTCTTTTATATACCTGCTTATTAAAAGCCGATGGGAAACGCCTATGTGGGTAGGTATAATAAGAAAAATTCTTGTACGCCATTATAGCGCATTTCATAATGGCGCTGAAGAATTAATTGTTAAGTTAGAACCGACAAAGGAAAAGTTCTTTGGTAAACAAGAAAAATGAATGCCTGTCGTTAATTACTCAACAGCGAAATTTAAGAAGAAAACCCAGCTAAATAACTACAACGTTAATATCTATTACACCCATAGCAGCAAGCATTGCGGCATTCTGCATTTGTCTGGCATGTCAGCAGCAACATTAATTGCTATGCTCAGCCATATGAGAGGAAAATCATTTTTCTCTGCTCTATGAGAGACTAATTGAGTGTGCTGCTCTGGCATGGGTATTCAATTCATTTCCAACAGTTTCGGCATTCTGGTATTTTATGCCGCTGCATGCTTCCTGTGGTCTTTGGATTATGAAATCTTTGGAAAAGGCTGACCTCATTAAAAGGTAATGGCAGCATTACTGCCTGAATTCGAGGGAACTCTACGCAGCATGCAGGATAACCGTTTTCTTTGAGGTTGTTTTATTAAGTCAGGAGACACGAGGTGAAGGGGGGGGGCGAATCTCTCCATTATTCAAAAGGAAAGTACTCTACTTCCTGTTCTGGGGGGGGGAAAGGGAGAAAGGGTTCTATGCACCTTTATGGAGGAGGATCTCTTCGATGGAAGAGAGATCAATGCATGTTCTAAAGACCAATGCGCACCTTCTTCTTAGAATAAACCCTACGTCTTGAGGAAAGGAGGCTCTCTTTGATTTAAAAGAGATCTTTGCGTTTCCCTTTTTGAATAGATCTCGGTTTTTTCTACAACCAATTGCGGCGGATGAGAGGAGGTCTCTGCGTCTTGAAGGAGAAAGGATCTCCACGTTTTGGAAGAGGAATGGTCTCGGCGTTTGCAGAAGGAAGCGCTGGATCATTTGAATGCCTTATATTTTTTTTTCCCCAATGGGGATGGCTGTCTGCGGATGCATGCGATCTCTGTATGATCAGAGGTGACAGTCCAAGATGGCATATTAGAAAGGTATGGAGCAAATTTTTGTGGTATCCGCATGGGGGCATTTCAGACTGTTTTATTTCAAAATAAAACATGGATGCATATATCAAAAGGAGAATTGATTTATGGATGGATCGAGCAGCTCCATGATTTGCTATTGGCTTCATGAAACAAAAACTTAGATGCATATACATGGATATGATTTTGTTTTGGGTAGATCCATGCTTGATTCTGGATGTTTTACGATTTAATCCATACACGCGTTATGGTCAATATTTATACCCAACGGTGCATATATATATATATATATATATATATATAATACTCTATGTGAGTGTGTAGTCAATTCTTCCTATGTCTTTATAATTGCTTATTGAATTTGAACCTTGTCCATAATCCGCATTTTAGAGTGGATGGCCTTATAGGACCCGAGATAAATTATATAGTTGTGTTTAAAACTCTATTATTCTTTCTGTGGGATTTGGTATAGGCCCACTAGCTCTGCAGATAGATTCCTTGTCTTACCTGAGTGAGTAAAGTACCAGAGCGAATACTCTGAGTAGACCTTCGATCTAGTATTACAAAATTTATAAACGCATGAGTTTATACTTTTTATATGTATTTATGATGCACGACTTGAGCAAAAGAATAGGGACTTTTCAGTTGTGAGATAAAAAACCCTATATTTTATTTTGCAATGGTTCCGGAGAGGGAAAGACTGATTCCATTTTTCCTGTATTCATATTCTCCGCGCTGAAAGATAAAAGGGACCTGTGTTGTCTTGATGATTTGAACATAGGCTGAAGAATGCTCAAGAATGGTATTTGTCTTGCTGATAATAAACATTTATATTTTCATGATAATGAATATAGATATAAAGACGGTAATATGATTTGATGACTTGAATATAGGCACAAGAAGGTGATTTGTCTCACTGACAATGATCATAGATATGAGACTGCGACTCATCTTAATGAGAATAAACATAGACTGGTATTTGTCTTGCTGTTAATGATCATAGATATCAGGCTGTGTTTTGTCTTAATAAGAGTAAACATAGACTGCGATTTGTCTTGCTAATAATGAACATAGGTATAAAGACGGTAAATTGCCTTGATGTTTGAACATAGGCACAAGACTGGTATTTGTCTTGCTGATAGTAATCATAGATATAATGACTATGATGTGTCTTTATGTTTTGAAGATAGATATAAGGTCAAATGTATTCCACTAGGGTGGGTAAGGACTCTTAGTGTATTAAATTTATTAAGTACACACACTAAGGTTGTTTATCAAAGGGTAATAAGGAGCAATACGACTCCAATCATAGTATGAGGAAAATTCATACTGGTTTATGCAGATCTGAACATAAAACTGACCTTGTCGACTTGGGTATGGCGCATGTAAGGTTGATATTTTTAAATGTTTTTGTATGGGATTAACCGTAGCTTATGTTTTGAAAAAGTTGTTCTTTGAATGCTCCATGAGGAGTTTGTCGAAGTGTAAACCAAAGTTGTACAGGCAACAGAGTTGTTGTGGATTGTAACTAATTTTCTTGAAAGTATTATGGATGAAACGGTTTGGTGGACGTAACCCCAAGTTTGGGGTGAACCACGTACATTTGTGTCTCTCTCTTTTTCATGTGACTGATTGCTTTATGTTTCTCATACTTATTCTGTACATGTGACATTGACTTGGAAATGGATTATAGTGTTGTAAAGGAATGTTAGTGTTATCTATATTTTTCTTGTAACTTAGTGGATCATATGATGTGGTAACGCGTGTGATCATGAATAATATCTTCAGGGATTCACATTCAAGAACATAGTCATAATGGAACTCTAATGTTGTACCATTGAAGGTTATAATGTTTGCTATTTTTTTAAATGCCATGGAAAAATCCGCCACTAACAAGATGGTTCCATTTTGCAGTAGTAGCAAAACAAAACTTTTACCCTCTCTCACACATAATTAGCATTAAGGTATGAGGGGTACATTATAGGTTGTATATAAAGTTAAAGTAGTTTTCATTTGATGAGTAATGGTCTTGAAATACATCTTTTCTTTTTCATAACTCACAATGTTGTGTGTCATTTTATTTTAATAGAGTTTTATGATTAATTAAATTGTTAAATGAATGTATAAAACATGTTTATTTAAATAAAACCTTTGAATAATATTAATTACTAATATTTAATGTAACATTATTTTAATAAAAAAATAAAAATAAATATGATTTAATTTTTATAAATAATTATGAACAACTTTCTAAAAATATATATAGTAGTTGTAACTAAAAAGACATCAACAATAAATATATATATATAATCCTGAATTTAAAAAAAGATATTAAATAAAACACTTTTTGTTTTGTTATAGTTGTGAACTAAAAATAATGTTGTGAATCTCTCTCTCATATATATATATATATAGTAAAGGGGATAACATGTATTAAAAATATAAATTCAAAACAAAATATAAATAATAACATGTTATTTTGATGGTTTCAACACATTTTCATGGGTTTTTTTTTATGAAGTTTAAAGTATGGATAGATATGGACAAATTCTTATCTTAATTCTCAATAATAATGGTTTTTTTTTTTGTTGTTGTTTTGACATGAAGTTTAAAACATAGATAGACATACGCAAATTCTTATCCTAATTCTCAATAATAATAAATTGTACATTACATTACATTTGATTGTATAAGAGTCTCTTCTCTTCTTTTTCTTTATTGATTTATGTTAAGCAATTTTGAATATTGCATAAACATAAACTTTCACATTTAATTTATTATTAATGATATTTTTTTTACTTTCAAAATTTGTTTTATTTTTTTCTAATTCTTACAACTTATTTATTTGCTTATTTAAAATAACACCTTACTATCTACTAGATGGATTTTAACATCTTTGGGTCATATAGTAATGATATCTATGATCTTTCATACATACTTTCTTCTTCTTTAGGTTGTGTTTACTAAATGATGAAATAAAATAAAGATGCATCTTTTAGATTTCTTTTACTATTTTAAAATACAACTTCACTATCTCTAATCTAAGCTTCTTCTTTATTGCGTTTACTAAATGATGAAATAAAATACAGATGCATCTTTTAGATTTTTTTTTGCTATTTTAAATCACAACTTAACTATCTCTAATATAAGCGGAAAGGGACTAGCTACCGCGCAGCACTTGTTCTTAAATGATGTGTTAAGTCTTTTCTTATGACAATAAAGTGTAGAATAGGGTGGTAAGTAAATACCTGGCAATTACCCTCAGTACTAGTAGTTCCAGTGGTTCTATGCGTTTTAAGGTTTTAAGAAACCCATTTTGGGCATGGTGGATCTATGAGTAAGATGAAATTATGGGTCAAGTCATGATCTCATGTTGTAAAATATTTAGTTGCTCTGGCATTGCAGATCACAATATTGATTTTTTCCTTTAAACTTTGATGTACAAGCTAGCATTTAATGCCATGTCCTTATTGCTCCAGACTATTCGGAACTTAGAATGAAAATGTATGGCCATGTCCTTACACGGTTAAAATATTGGCATGAATTTCCTCAGTGGAAACCTGCCAAATTGGCTGAGAAAGTGCCAAATATGGATTCACAGGCTCTAAACTTGGATTATAGGTTTTTCACAGATTTGGATTCGACATTTGACGAACATTCTCCATGGATCTGTGGGTTTCCATGGTTTCGTAGTTGTAGTTGTCTAGACATCTGATAAAAATTTTCTCTGCATTAATGGATAATCATTTTCTGGTAATTTTCAGGGGGTACCGTAGAATTTGAAGGAGGGTTCAATAAATATGATAGGTTTTTATTGTGTTTTGGTATAGGTATTTTGTCAAACACTTTTCGTGCTTCTACGGGAATGCATAGTTTTACATAGTTTTAATCCTTTTTGAAGACAGTTTTTGAAGAAGGTCTTTTAACATGCAACTGTTTTTTTCGTCGGTGGGTATTTTGTGGCCATTGATAATTCTGTGTAATTCTGTGCGTTGTAATGAGGATTCTATCCAGGCACAATTACCTTGTTGAGGGATTTAGAATTTTTGTATCTTAGGTATTTTTTCATACACTTTTCCTGGATTACCCTAGGTTACATGCCAACATAATTTCCTTTAAAAGGAATCTAGTATTTTTCTGGTTCATGCATTTTTCAAGGGCTTGGTGTGTATTCCTAGGGTTTGAAGCAAAGTGAGACAATAGAATACGAAGTAGATACAAGCGGTGTAGCTGAGCTTGGGATGGGGATGGGGCAAGGAGCAGTTGACGATGCATATTGGGTTGTTGGAGGGAATGGATAGGATATGTGGGCTACATAGGAATATTATGATCAGGCATCATCCCAGGGTTATAGGTAGTCAGATGGAGGTTGGAGTGGAGGAGAGGGTATTATAGGGATAGGGCTCTTGTGGGAAGGCATAGCCTATATGGTAGTGAACCCCCACATAATAAATACAAGAACGGTCATGGTGATCTTTAATTGAATGGATCTATGGTCCACAATGGTTATCAGGGTGAATTGGGAAGGGAAAAAGCTTTGGGACTCCACCCCCCTCTAATGGTAGTGTAAATGAAGTGTCCTTGTCTGGAGGAGGTAAGAGCAAGGGAAATAGATGAATGTTTTTCAATACCAAGCTTTGTTGTAATTTTAGGGAAAGTACTTGCCCCTACAGCTCAAACTGCAATTTTTCTCATGGGATGGAGGAGCTCAGAAATACGCCACCAAAATGGCAAGAATTTGTCGTGGCACAGGAGGAGGATAGAGATCAGTGTGCAGAGCACAGGGGGAAGAATTAGATTCCTTGTCCGATTTCTTTTGGCACATCGAGTGATTTACAGAGGTTTCATAAGATGAGGCATTGTAAGAAATTTTATACTAATGAGGGATGCCCTTATGGTGATAGGTGCAATTTTTTTCATGATGATCAATCACGATCAAGAGAGTATGCAGCTATAAGCTTGGTGCCAACACCTATTCCAGGAAACTGAAATGGAGCCAGGAATGGGAGCAATGGAGAAAATGGATCATTTCAAAGACCTTCAAATTGGAAAACCCGTATCTGTAACAAATGGGAAACAAGAGGTCATTTCTCATTTGGAGACTGGTGCCATTTTGCTCATCGTTTGGAAAGTAAGATGGGTTTTGTTTTGTTTTTGATGGCTTCCTTCCTTTGACATTTCTTAAAATTTTCCTTTCAATACTAGATTTTTAATGCCTTACATTCACATATTTATAATTCAACCCTCTAATATCTTTAGCCATGCTTTGAATTCGACAAATTTAATTCCTTCAAATGCTCATGTTTAATGATGCACTTGAAACTGCAACTTTCCTTGGTATTCAACCTTTTCCTCCAAGCCTTTTCAATGGAACTTGTTAGCATTTAATCTCTTTAGGCACTTATGTTTAACGATATACTAACATGTGTATTTTTCCTTGGAATTTAGCTTAAGTGAGAAATATAAATGTGTCACTAATTCAGTAGGCTTGCCCTTGTAATTCTTGGTTGTCATCATGAGTAGACATAATATTAGTTGCAATTTGTCAAGAAGAGTTACCATGGGTCACGAAATGTTCTATTTTTAAGGTGTATAAGTTGTTGATGTTGATGATGGTTAACGTCCCCTGAGACCAAACTTTGGTCTATCAGACCTAAAGAAGAGAATTAATTAGTTTGCTTTAAAGTTATATTTCTATGCTCCAAGAGCTTGGAAAGAAGCGTCCCAAGCTTACTATAATTTTGACAGGCTAAAAGGCTAGGAAAGTCAGTATTGCAACAAAGATTATGAAACTGGGATCTATACTTGGCATCCATTTCCAACATTTGTTAGGTTGTATTGCACAGAACTTCATAAGTATGGAGGAGTTTTTTTGGATGGTGAAGATGGAGACATTCCTAGTGGCCTTCAGAATTACTCAAAGCAAAGTGGTACATTGCCAAAATCTCACATGGATGCTGGTGCTAGGCCATCATCATCTATCTATAATACAGATAACTATGCTATTGTAAAATCAAAGAAATGTTCTATTGGAAACTTTATGAGTCAGAGACAAGGTCAAAGGGTTTTTCCAAAGTGGAAGGGACCAGATAAAATTAGTAGAATCTATCGTGATTGGATAGAGGACAATAATTGGGACTTTATAAGTCAGTCAACTGCATCGCATATTGAGAAAGTGAGCCAAACTGAGGAAGAAATACTCAATGAGGTTTAGAAAAAGAGGATTGATAGAATTTTGGTATACTAGTAATTAGATGTTTAATTCATAGAAAATAATATCTGGTGTACAATATATAAGTCAAAATTGTTTTTTGTAACTTCAAAAACAATAAGGGAGATGGGTTTAAATTGTGGCTATGAAGAGGATTCATGGTGTTGTGGTTATGACTATTATGAATTTCTCTTTTTCACTCACCATTAATTATAGACCTTCTTGATACTTTTGTAGTAAGGTGGCTAATGAACAGGCTAATATATGTACTTGATTCATTGGAATCTCATGCAAAGTCGGCTTGTCTGTTTTGAAGATAGGAGATACATCTATGATAAATTCAAGTTTACATGCTTGTGGTTTCAATTTGTAATTTGTACAATGCTAGAAAAAATGCCACTTAGTAGAGAGCTGAAAAGCCATCATTTTCTCCTTTTTTTACCTTTACCATAATTTTAGATTCACGGCTAGTTGATTTCTTCGACAGAATTTGTTTGTGTATACCTGTAGGAAATGTACAATTTTCTCAATCCTTATAAATGATTCCACACAACAATCTTCAATCTTGAACAGATCAATGTATCCCATCTTCACATGTCTAATTGCTGATCACTTTCAATTCCAAGACGTTGTAGACAACTTCCAAAGCCTCTAGTTGCAAATAGGAAGAAGGCACAACTAACAAAAAAATTTGCATCAATTAGTCTTAGGTCTATTTTCTCAAGTGGTGAGCCATGACATGTGGATCTTCACTTCACATGTTCATTTCCCTTTTATAACTCCTTGATGTTAATAAATTATTTTCTCTTTCGTTGTTGCACTTGATGCAATAAAATCTGTTATTTCTAATTTTCTGTGGATTATTTTTATTAACATTATACATATATTTGATTTGGTACATTGTATTAATGAACTTGTATGATCCTAGTTGGTTAACATTTTGATTTGATTTTTATATTGTCTTGTTTGGTATCATAATGAATACAATATGTTGACATAATTTCAATATGCATTTAAAATATAGCTGCATGCTTTGGAACATGAAATTCCCTAACATTGTTTTTGTGTTAGTCTTTTAGGAAGAATTGGAAGGCTCTCTTGCATGAGCATTTCAACAGCAGAAGAAACTAAATCCATCTTTTGATGTTAGTACAGATATTCAGGTGTGATGCAGACCCTATTGAGTTCACTATCTTTCTAGGGATAACATCAAGTTCTGGACTTAACTTTTTTGTAGTGTGAGTTATAGGAAGTTTACCCAGGACATTATCTATAATATTATCAATATCCTGCATGAGATGAATTTAGTCTTTTTGTAGTGTTAGTTATAGAAAGTTAACCCATGACATTATTTATAATATTATTGGTATTCTGCATTAGATAAATTCATCCTATGATAACATTCATTACAATGATTACAATCTTAAATGTATTAGAAAATGATCTTTTATTTTTCCTTCCTTGTAGATCGAAACCTTTGAATATGTAATTAGGAGGATGGAGGTATTCCCTCAACTATATAACAATGCTTTATTCTTGCAATGGGAATTTTTTGGTAAAGTTGATAGTGCCACTAACTATTAAAATCAATGAGCAATGAAATCTGGGGAAGAAAGTTCTGCATGGGGCAGAAATTGTTTTCATTCCCCCAGGCTTTGATGTCTTTAATCATGTGGGAAAGACAAGCTTAGCTCACTTTCAAAATGATGGTACTACTTTTTGTTGATATTGAGCAGAAATGTATATATATCTTGATCCTATATTGAAACCTAATGCAGGTGTTTTATTTCTCTTGTATTTTTTCATCAATGTTGCTTACTTTGCAGTAATTTATCATACATGGGAGTTGTTTGGGACAGGGATGTAGATGAGTGGCTTATTGTTTAATTTTCAGGGATATGGATGATTGGCATATTGTTTAATTTTTTAAATAAGAATTAAGAAAAAAATGGGAAAATCTACAATCTGAATAGCAAACAAGCTTTGAGAAGAAGTGTCTCAGCTAGTAACTTGTCACTAAGGCATCAGCAAGGTCATCCGATTTTTTTATTGGATGAATTTTATGGAATGTTTTTTTTTGTTAGTGTTGGGCCAAATTGCCTAAGTAATCGAAGTACATTAACTGGTTGCAATGGAAATCCTGCATATGTGTTATTATTCACAAACATTTAAATTAATGCAATTGCTACTTTGGGAACACATTTCCACAGAGAATAAAGCCAAGTTTTTGGGTCTGCGGCTTTTACAGTCTTTTTTCCCTTTTGCTCTCCATTTTGGGCATGCACACAATCAAAACATAAGCTTGGAATGGAATGTGCATTACACTCATGCAAGTGATGAGCAAAAATGACATCTCAAGAGCCACAAAATGCTCTAATTTGACATCAATATTTTGACATTTCAAAGTTTTGCGCAACTATTGGATCTTGGTTGATGCCAGCTATGACACGATAAGTATTCTACAAATTTAGGGATGCAAATTTAGAAAAACTGAACACAGGATGGTTGTGCCATTAATAATTTTGTTATATCAATCCCATCCAACTATAGGTGAAGGCTTCTCTTAGAACAGTATGATACCTAGGTTATAGCATGTTGTCAAACAATGTATAACATTCGTTTAGACTCATACCAGCTCGAATTAATGAGACATTAAGACAGATCTCAAGGAAGATGACTAGTTGATCATGATGTAGAGTTGAAATATTCAGATGATGAGGATGTAGACCCATTTCAGGATACATTGTCAGACTTACTCCACATTATCATATCAATAGAGTGGTCATTGATGATAGTTGAGACACTCAATTTTGTATTTTACAACTATCTTTTTTGTAAGAGGCATGCATCATCATATTTAAAGTCTTCATATTTATAAATTACCTCTAAATATGTTTTGTTTTTTTAATTAATTAATTAAATTATATAATATTATTATATTTTTTTTTGTTTCTTGGTGTTGTATTGATTAACTTGAGGGTTACTAAGGGTTCCTTCTCCTTATTTTGAGTGCTACCAAGAATTCTCGAGGGTGTAAGTTTATTATTTGAGAATGATCCATACCTTGTATTAAATAACTACATTTTTAATTTTGTACTGAGTGCATAAAACCCTTGCAAAAGTGGTTGGTTTCTCAATGTTTGGTACATGCTTTAATCATATGAGGAGTGTTAGTGTGTTAAACAATGTAACTTTCTCTAATATATGTTTTTTAAATTAGTTGTCAGGTTTTTATATTGAGACATAATGATAAAATCGGTAAATTGATGCTAGAATTTGAATTTGTTTCTTCTATATGTCTTAATATAAATGATCTTGTTAAACTTAAATTTTGTGTATTTGTAGTGGATACACTACCGATGGTATATTAAGAGCTTTGTGTGGTGAATGCATAGGCACTCTGTTCCATAGAGATGCTCGTTTATGGTTGCCAGTCAAAGACATCAGTGCCCGCCAATTGATAGTTGCTGCAAGGAATGCCAGTATGCATTTGTAGGTTACACTTTTGACAATATCAAATTAAGATATATGCATAGAAGGATAGTAGATCACCAATGTCTTTGGAATAATTAATTTGACATGTTATACATCTAAAATTTGCAATCCACCACCCCACTTCAATAAACATCATCCTTTGTTGTTTCTTCAAAGTTGCAAAAATTTTTGGTGATCAACATGGGCTTCCATATCATTACCTAATATCTCTAGGAATTGTACGGTCTTTCGTTTGATGAGAGAAAGAAGATTCTATAGGATGTTGCCCATGCTTTGGAAGAAAGTGAAGATTTGATAAGGGTAGAAAATGAAGTTGATGTATGTGTTGCACAACAAATTGGCATTCCAAAGTATATGATTTCTCGATTCACACTACATCCTGGAAAGGTGACATAAAATTTAATAATTTCTTGTTTTTATTTGATGGGGCATAAGCAGTGTGGAGAATGGAAAAGTGGTTGATTGAAAATCATGGGTTTCAACCACAATATGTTGTTTAAGAATTGAATGAGAGAGACTTTTGATGTATGTTCGATGCTTCACTCTACAACAGTTGCAGAGAAAAATACAGAGTTGTGGGAACTTTCATGAGTGTCTACTACAAAAGCAAGAAGGGAAGAAAGTCTGAAAAGGAGGTTTAAGACAAAGAGCAGAAGCAACTTGACAATGGATATGTGGAGTTGGACCAACCTGTGATGGAGTAACTATGAATGCTGGCTATGATGCTTGATTGAGGAGACCTTACAAATTTTATCTTGAGATTCAGTTCATTTTGATTTCAAATTCTTACCTTTTTTGTTCTCTGTGTGTCGGTAAAATATGACTGGGAACTAGTAGTACTACATAGTACATTAGCCTCTGGGCATATTTTGTAGGTTATTTGGGCTAGTCTGAAGCCTACTCACATTGTATCTCACTCTAATTATGAGAGATACTTTATCATTTGTTGTTGTGGCATGTTGGTTTGTGATTTAATGATGTATTTTTTTATAACCTTTGGATCTTAGCCTTTCTCATAGTTGAATCTTGGCTATGGATTTCAGTCCTCGATATTGAAAATAAGTTTTCTCTAATACAAAGCACTCATCTAATGGAGTTACATTTTCTCTGCTACAATGCACGGATTTGATCTAATGCATTTTACTGATTTGTGACAGTATATTCAATTGCTTTTACATGATTTTGAAGGACGCTTGGTTAGTTATTTCCAAATCCCATGAAATTGATAGATATTCATTTGCTTAGTTGAAGTCAGGACAAAAAAGCAGTGAAAAGAAGTATGTAGGTTTTGCAAGAGTCAAAGAAGTTGTAGGACCTTCCTGGTGGCTTTTCAAATACCCTAAACTCTAAATTATTCTGCAAATAAATCACAATAAGGTTTTTAGGATGAGAGTAGCTTCCTCCTACTGTAGAAAATCAACCATAATTGGTCTAGAACTCACTTCAAAAGTCATTGTAGTAGAGAATGATGAATCAAGTGAGAAAATGAGTGCATGACATGGCCTACTTATATCCAACAGGGAAATATCTGAACTTAAAAAATCCCTATGGTGGTTTTGTCTTCATTTACCATGTTAATTCTTGATTTGGGCACCTTGGGTCCCAATTGCTATCTTCAGAATTGTGTTACCGGATCCTTCGGGACTTGAGGTTGGATCCATAGATCCATGTTTTTTATCTAGGTATAGACACTAATTGACCATATCCAAATAGGATTTGTCATTTAAACTAATCCTTAATGCTCAAAAATGTTACTAATGCTATTGAAATGGATCTTGTGCCATCTAGCCCCCACACGCCGGATGCCAAGCAAATAAAAGTCGAGTTTTAGGTTTTTATTTTTCTAAGGATGTTTGCCACCATTTTGAAACCTAAGCAGTGGATATCCTATAAGAAGCCCTACCCCATGCAAAATACAGCATAGCATGAGCATCTGTTCAGACATTCAACAGAAAGTGAGGCTTTGTTTGAGTTTCTGAGCACAGTGACCACGTAGTGAGTGAGAAGGTGGTGAGCACTGACTGTTAAATAAGCATTGAGAAATGCCTGAGCACTAAGTAGTGATATACTGATATCAAGCAGTGAGTGAAGTAAGAATCCAACAATCTATCGGCCCACATAGCTACCTTTCACAGGTATTTAAATTTTACTATTAAATTGTATTACAGTTCTTCGTTAGAGTTGATTCAAGTTATCATAGTAATGTTTACCAATGTGTGTTTTAACTTTAAAGGACGATTGAACACATGCTTAAGTTTTAATGATTTTAAGTTAAATTATAGTGTTCCCAATGGCAACTACAACCTTGTAACTTATTCTATTCCATTTACACTTTTAGTTAGATTACTTATATTTACTATTAAGCTATAGTCTGTATAGCTGTAAAGGTAAGTTATTGATTATCTGTAGCATGTAGGTTGTATAACATCTAATAGTGCTAGTGGGAAAGGTCTAAAATATTACAATTTTAAATTTTTGGTTTTTTGATGATGCTAGTGGGAAAGCTCTCACAAAGGTTTGAGACATTATATAGATATTAGTATATAGTATATACATAGATTTCAGTTTTCCTTGTGTACACAGGATGGTTGTACCATTAATAATCTAGCTAGATCAATCCCATCCAACTATAGGTGAAGGGTTCTCTTAGAAAAGTATGATACCTAGGCTATAGCATTTTGTCAAACAATGTATAGCATTGGTTTAGAGTCATACCAATTGGGATTATTTAGACTTTATGGAAGATCTCACGGAAGATGACTGGTTGATCATGATGCAAATTTGAAATATTTAGATGATGAGGATGTAGACCCATTTTAGGATACCATGTTAGACTTACTCCACATTATCATATCAATAGAGTGGTCATTGATGATAGCTGAGACACTCAATTTTGTATTTTACAACTATGTTTTTTGTATGAGACATGCAGCATCATATTTAAAGTCTTTAGATTTATTATTTATAAATTAGCTAATGACTGCGATTGTAATGTTGTGATTCATGAATGATTTTGATTCTTACCTCTAAATATGTTTTGTTTTTTTAATTAATTAATTAATTTATATGATATTATTATATTTTTGTTTCTTGGGGCTGTTGTGAATAACTTGAGGGTTAGTAATGGTTCCGTCTCCTTATTTTGAGTGCTACCCAAAATTGTCAAGGCTGTAAGGTCATTATTTGAGAATGATCCATAGCTTGTATTAAATAAATACTTTTTTAATTTTGTCCTGAGTACATAAAACCCTTGCAAAAGTGGCTGGTTTCTCAATGTTTGTTACATGCTTTAATCAGATCAGGAGTGTTAGTGTGTTAAACAACGTAACTTACTCTAATATTTTTTTAAAAATTAGTTTGCAAGTTTTCCTATTGAGACAATGATAATACCGGTAAACTGATGCTAGAATTTAAATTTGTTTCTTCTGTATGTCCTAATATAAATGAACTAGTTAAACTTAACTTTTGTGTATTTGTAGTGGATACACTACCGATGGTATCTTAAGAGATCTGTGTGGTGAATGCATAGGTACTTTGCTCCATAGAGATGCTCATTTATGGTTGCCAGTCAAAGACATAAGTGCCCGCCAAATGATAGTTGTTGTAAGGAATGCCAGTAGCCATTTGTAGGTTACACTTTTGACAATATCCAATTCAGATATATGCATAGAACGATAGTAGATCACCAATGGCTTTGCAATAATCAATTTGACACGTTATGTCTAAAATTTGATATCTGGCACCCCCTCCCCCACTTCAATAAACATCATCCTTTGCTATTTCTTCAAAGTTGTAAAATTTTTGGGTGATCAACACTGGATTCCATATCATTACCTAATATCTCTGGGAATTGTAGGGTTTTTCGTTTGATGACAGACAGAAGATTCTACATGATGTCGCCCATGCTTTGAAAGAAAGTGAAGATTTGATAAGGGTAGAAAATGAAGCTGATGTATGTGTTGCATAACAAATTGGCATTCCAAAGTATATGATTTCTTGATTGACACTAAATCCTGGAAAGGTGACATAGACTTTAATAATTTCTGATTTTTATTTGATGGGGCAGAAGTAATGCAGAGAATGAAGAAGTGGTTGATTGAAAATCATGGGAGAACATAATTCATTAATTAATAATTCAAATGGTGAAACTAGTAGTAGTTGTGAACCACTGATTCATAGAAAACAACAATCAGAAAGCTCTCTATCTTCAAAAGGATGTGGATATGTATGTACATCTAGCATTGTTCATGCAAAGGAATCATCTGTTGCTTCCAAATAGGGTGTTGTTGTACGATGTTTAAAGAATTTGAATGGAAGGGTCTATAGGAATTCAGAAGTAAGTTAATTTGTTCTCATCTAATTAATCTTAATGAATTCTTGTGTAGTTTATCAAATTTAGGAGAGTGAATAACTTGGTTTCTGTCAAATGGAGCATTACATTACAAAAAGGAAACTTTCCAATTGGTAGAATTTCATTCATTTTAAAACATAAATGTTGGTACCCATATGGATGCTGTACTATTGTTTTGGAGGAATTTAAACATAATAGTTAACTAGCCTGACTGATGTAATAGGATAAAATGGATACTCAAAACATTTCCATTCCATGGAGCTAATGTGCAGTAGAATCATAGGACAAAATGTTAAATCTACTTTCCACTCTAGATGGACGGCATGTGCTGATGATATCAAATTTTCTATCTGTGATGAATGCTGAAGTTTCATCTTCTGAGGTTATTGAAACGGATACTCTTCTTATTTCCCTAGATATTTGTTGATTCTTCTTAGTCTGACCTAGAAAACACTTTTCACTACAGATTCTCAACAAGTGGAAGTCAAAGGCACTTTCCAAAGGGTTGGATATCAAGGTACACCATATTGATATCTAGTCAGTTTCTGCGCTTGACAATATTGAGGCCAATGATCATTGGGGACTACCATTGAAGGTATTTGAGTTTCTGTATTTCCATTTTTTCTCCTTAGTGACTAGCGATAAAACAATTCTCTCAAATACATATTAATTCCTTGGCCTTTCGTGTGAACAAATTTATTATTACACTTTTATTTGCCTCTAACTTTTGTAAATACTAAATGTTTATGCTTGGTTGTGCATACTAATGAACCTGATTGCATATATAGTTAGGGTGTCATTCGTGGGGAGCTGAGTAGTGTTGCTTGGACTTGCATCAATTAATTGACAAGTTCCTTGTACTTAATAGTCATAAGTCATATAGTTATGGTTGTTTGTCTCTGTTCCTTGCAGGTCTATAGATAGAGTGGACTTGCGAAGCCCAAATATCCTAAAACACATGACCACTATGTGTGTGTGTGTGTGTGTAGCCTTTTCTCTTCTAATATACTGCACAGAAAGGTTGAAATATTCCAACATTAAGTAATTGATTGAATACAATTATGGACTAGGTGCCAAGTCTAGACTAGCATGAAGAAGAGAAATTTCCTTCTTCAAAGCAAGTTTAAGGAGAATATATTACTGTGATGAAATAATTGAAGGGCGTCTCATGTACTAAAGAGATAAGGACTTGTCATAGCTTTAGGTCACCCTAGGTTATTTTAAATTTTATATTTTAGCACATGGGTCTACCCATGCTGGTACACCCACAAGTGTTTTACATTACAGGAATTATTTTTCTTGTTTCCTCAAGTTTGGTCCTTGTATGATATTTTGTAATTGCTAAGAACCATGTATTGTACATATTATTTTTTATGTGTCATTGTTTATAAAATTTAATGATGACTTGTCATGGAGTTTGTAGCTACCTGTTAAAACCTGAAGTGTAATGTTTTAGCAAAAGGTTATATTATTCAATGTACTCTTATTTCAATTATGTAGGATGTCAATTTGAATATTATTTATTGGCACTTTAGAGGAAGTCATGAAGAAAACTAACTCAAATTCCTTTCATAGAGATGTATGCAGTTAAGAAAACTCCTAGAAGAACATGAAGTCTGTCTGCTGCAAAAAACTAGTAAAGAAAACATTTGGAAAGCTCTACAGTTCCACTAACACTTGAGACCTCACTTTGAAATCTACAAAAGTAAATGGTGGAAAAGGTGAGAAAAGCGATTTTGATACCATGAACAAGATTGTTGATTTTAACACTCATAAGATCTCAGGTGGTAAAAACAATGCTAATTTCTCAGAAATATACTCAAAGAAGCCTACTCATGGTGGAAGAAGCAAGAAAAGATATTTTGATACCATGAACGAGACTACTGATGTGAATGCTCATAAGATCTCAGGTAGTAAGGATAGTGCTAGTTTGTCAATAGTATCCTTAAAGAATCCTGCATATGATGGAAAAGGACATAAAATGGATTCTGATACCATGAACAAAACTGCTGATGTGACAAAGATTACTGATGTGAAGGCTTGTAAGATATCAGGTTGTAAAGACAGTGCTAGTTTGTCAGAAGTATCGTTAAAAAATCCTTCTCCAAAACTCAATATGAGAACTACATATCTTGACCAATCTATTATGAGAGATCCTCAAGAAGTAAAAGCTCTAGGTGACAGGAAAATAAAGAATGTCAACTAGAACTATATGGAAACGTCTTCCTCATCTGTTGTAAACCAGTGACACAGATTTGTGTGCAGGAGGAATTTCCAATGTTCAAAAGAAGAAAATACAAGAAAGGATTACTAGTCAAAGGAAAAAGAAACGCTTGAATGTGTGGGTTAGAAATGAATATGTGAAATCCCAAGAGAGAGTTAAAGAGGCTTCAAAGAAGGGAACAAATTTATCATAAGAGAGCTTTCAGAATAATCCACTCTCAACAAATGTGGTTGTGGAATCTGGCCAAAACTGTAGGTCAAAAGTTGGAAATAGAGAGAACCTTATTGCTGCTAAAAATAGAATTGGTATGCAGGAAAAATAGGTTGTAGCCATACCAAAGAAAGGAGTTGACCCCAGAGGTTCATCTATACAACATAGTGTTTTTCTAAAGCATTAAGAGCTTGAACATACTATTACATCTGTTAAGGGCATAAAGATGAGGGAAAGAGATTTTACCATGCAATGTGACAGAAAACCAAGTTCAAAGAAACCAAGTATAAAATTATCAAATGAAGAAGAGGTACCTTAAAAAAATCAAAGAGAAAATGGGAAAGTTAAACGACTTTTGGTAAAAGACATTACTAGTGATAATTGCATGATAAGTGAGAGAAAATCGTCTTCTTAGATCAACCATCTGGAAATCAAAGTCCCATCCCCACCTATTGTTTTTGAGGTCTTTCTTTTTTAGACAACACTTTTCATCAAATTGACACAAAATCATCAACATCTAAATCCAACAATATGAGGTCCATGCTAAAGATAAAGAAGCCTACAAGTCATTTTGAGGACCATTTGAGGTCAGATGTTGCTGGTGCAGTGCCTACAAGCCATTTTGAGAACCATTTGAGGTCTGATGTTTTTGGTGCAGTATATTTAATAACTGAGCCAGAGTTGAAGACAACAAAGAGAGATTTTAAAAAGTCATCAAAGAGTGAAAGCAATATTCATAATGGTGGAGACATTATTTTGAATTTTTCTTCTTATCTTGAAGAAATTAGGATACAATCACTAGATACATGCATTATTTCAGAGTAGACCATGAGGAAAAAGTAGTTTGGTTAGAAAAGGAAAAGCATGGAAAAATAAATTAGAGGTTCTTGATTAGTGCCTGAAAGTGAGTTCCTAGATCGTAGAAAATAGTGACAGAAGCACGTGCACAGATAGAAAGCTCAAAAAGTGGGCTATTGAGTATGAAGAGCCTGTTACTAAGGGTTTCAGGATGCTAAGTATGGTTTTGAAGCTGCCGCGGGATCTAAGTATGGCTTAGCATCCAAGTACAATTTGGATGGTTTACCCATTGTAATATTTTGAAAAGTCATCGATGTGCTAGATGAATTTTATGTAAAGTTATATGGAGATAGTTTTTGAGAAAACTCATATTTCTTTCAATACTTAACATTTCATATAATATAATTTGTGTTGTTGAAAACTTATATGGTTGTACTTTATATTACTTATAAATATTGCAATTAACTAATTCACGTGACATTGCATAATTCACATGTGTATTAGATGATGATAAATAATGTTTTATTTTTTTTTTAAATTTAAACATAATATCATATTAAAAATTTATATTGGTTAATAATGGACACCATTAAAACTACTAAAATATAATAACCACACATAAAACGACTAAAAATGACTAAATTAGTGACCAATAAATGAGATTAATGACCAAAATTCGCATATAAAATAATCAAAAATTAAGTGATACGTGAGCAAACAATGAGATATAAATGACAAAAAAAAGACCAAAATTCACATATCAATGACTAAAAAGTTGTTTTGGTGGCTAATTTATGGTCTTTTATTATGCGACCAAATTTGGTCATATTCTAGTTTGTCATGTGGGCATTAATTTGGTCATAAATGGGGTCATATATTTGGTCATTGATTAAAAAATATGATCAAGTTAATGACCAACTGACAAGCTATAAATGACCAATTTTGGTCGCATATTAAAAGACAGTAAATTAGCCACCAGTGATCCCCAAACCAAAAGTAGTCATTGATATCCAGATTTTGGTCATTTTTTTGGTCACTAATCTCTCATTTTACACAAGTGGTTGGTTTCAAAGTATGAATAGATATTTATCTCATTTGCTGGGTAATCTGCTCAAGTTTGTTGACATAACCCATCATGCCATTGCCATAAGGTCCATGTGGTGGCCTAGCTAGATCAAACAGAAGTTTTGCAGGGTGGTTCCAAAAATATTGATTACTTTTATAGAACCTCACCACTCCATTGTGGAATGGGGTTTATGGATGGATCTCCCCCTTATAAGGTTAGATTCCAAGGATATTGGAGATTTCCTGGAATCTGATAGCACCATTGATGAATTGGTCGATTTCCCCCTTGCAGGTTTAGAATCTAGTGAGATTAGTTATTTACTAGAATCTGACAACACCATTGAGGTGGTCCTTGGATTTGATTAACATTCCAAGGTGGGTATCCTCCTTACAATGGATTCCCCAAATATTATTGGATACTTCTCAGAACATGATCAATGAGAGGATTTTATCTTGAAGGAGTTATTTCCGAAGAAGATTGGTTATTTCCTAAAGCCTAACCACTGGGTATATTTCCTCTTGCTGGAGTTTGGTTCCCAAGAACAATAATTAGGTCCTAAAGCCGACTATTCCATTTAATTTTTCCTTGGTTTGATGGAATTCCAAGGTATGTTTCCTCCTTCCACATGTTGGATCTAGAAATATGGATTACTCTCTAAATATTGACCACTCCATTGTGGAATGGGTTTTATAGGTGCATTTCCCCTAGGAATTGTGGTAGAATAAAATAAAGGATGGTCCTATGGGGCATTTATTCCCATCGATGAAGGATAATTCCAATTGGAATTTGTGTTCTAGGATGCATTATTTCAGCTGGGAATATTAACATTCCATGGTAAAGGGTTCCCCCCAGATGTAGAACTTAAAGAACTATTGGCTGTACAACGAGGATTTTGATAACCTCTTGTAACCATTTGAGGCTGCATTGATATGGTCCCTTTAATTGATGCTGAAGCTAAAGGGTCAAGTGTAATGTTTTGCATATTATTTAAATATTCAAAAATATTAACCAGTGACTCACATTCCGTAAGTATCACTAGGTTTGAAGGATGTTCTAAGGGTGGATTTATGTGAGAAATTATGTGATATTCTATTTTTTCAACTTCAACTAGAGTAATATCATGAATTTTATCTACGTTTCATCCATGATGTGACAAAGTTTGAGAATTGGTATAATGATTTTCTTCTCTAGTAACGTTTGATTTGTTTTATAAACAATTCAATTTCAAAGTAAAAAATATGTGGTGGGTGTATTTTCCCCCACCATGTAGTGGGGTCCTCAAACTTGGGTAACTTGCATCACTGCCACTTTGACGGGTGAATTGGGAGATTAATCACTCTGAAGTTTAATAAAAGGATTTGTTTATTAGAGCTGATCAAAACATAGTCAAACAATCCTAAAGGAAACTAGACTCAACAAAAATCAAAGTGTCCACAAATCTAAAAAAAGTCCTAAGGAAATATGCAAACAAACTTCTTTCTAAAAAAACTAAGTTTAGTGAAAATTTGGATTTAGAGGGCCTTCCAAAGCTAGTATATTCTCAAGGACATCACGCCTAAAATATTCCTAAATAGTGAAGGTATGATAAACAATTACATTGTTCTTCAATCACCAAAGGCGCAAGTGTTATCTCTTGGATAGTCAACCTCCCAAGGAGATGAAACAACCTTGTGTATGTCTCAGGTACTGCAAGTGTCCTCAACTCATAATAGGTTGTGTGATTCCTTAGGAAATTAAACTATGGTTACCACTTCACAATTAGTGGCTGATAGGAACATTCGTTAGTCTAGGATAACTTACATAGACTAGATATCTCAAAAAAGTGATGTCACCTCGAGGAATTGTCACCTAATCGAACTATTGTAATTTTCTTATATCCCACCAAATAGTAAAGAAGGGGGGTACCACCCTTACTAATTGGGATTGACCTTGCGCTTAAGGCATGTGTTAGAAGTGCTTTCCCGACATGCGGTCTTTGCTACTAATGGATTTGATTCTCTTTAATCAATACAAGTTTCAAAGTTATGTTTCCTTGGAGTGTTCAATCACCATCTTAATACAAATACATAGCCTAATATATGTTGGTGATATAAGAAATAATATTGATATATTTTAGATTGAGAGTTGATTTTATGGTTTTGTTTTTCAGTTTCGAGGAATGATGGTGAAATTGGTGTTGTTTGTGACTCTAAATGTTGAACCAATCAAATGCACAATGTTCACTAAACTTTTGTTTATTTCAATGATCTTATATACTATGGAAGAGTGAGAAGTTCTTTTAGATCCTTGAAACATGCAAATTGAAAAATAGAATCACTTTTACAAATTTGAAAAAAGAAGTTTTCAATTTTTTTAGAAAGGGTTCAAGAGGTTGGCTTCAAACATAATATGTGCTCAATTTGCTTCAATTATCAATAATTAGAAATGGAAAATGTTTGATTGTTCAATGCTTTTTTTTACTTCTAATAAGACTCTCAAAATCATGTTTAAATATAGGATTGTGATCCAGATTTGATTTTTCAACTGTGTAATTTTTTCTTTCTAAATGTTGAATTTTATATTCCAATTTGATGTTTTGAAAAGCAATGCAAAATTCTAAATATCTTTCGAAATTCTAAAACTAAAAAGAATTTACACTTAAGATGCACATTCTCTTTCACAATACCTCCTGAAAGTGCAAGTGAAAAGGAAACTTGTGGCTCGATGATATGCTCCAAAACTTCAAAAGATTCTTATTACACTTGAGATCCCTATTTATCTTTCACAAGATCGCTCGAAGGTGCAACTGAAGACGATACGTAGGGATCAAATCACAGTGTATCTCAAGAAATTTAAGAATGAAAAACAAACCCCTCTAATTGTGCTTCATCAGACTCAAATTGATCTATCCAAAATAAACATTTACTTGTCCAATCCATTTTCTTATGTTTTGGAGGAAACATTTCTTAATTTATGTTAAGTGAGAGGTCCACAATTTTGAAAATTTTCGCGAATCTTATTTAATTGATGGTTCTAACTATGTATTGATTGTGATTTGAAAGTGTGTATTCAATTATCAAGTAAATGTAATTTCAAAATCAAAGCGAATAAGGTTCACAAGTTCAAAAAGCATGTGATGTTCTTCATTCTTTGGTAAATTCTCTTTAAAAAAAGTGATATAAAGGTACCAAATTAACAAAAATTCATCTAATTATAGTGAAATAATGGATGCAAATGCAAAATATCACCCAATACATTCATATCTGAACAAGTTAAAAATAAATTTTGGACAAAAAACTCAAAATTTACTAATGAAAGTGATCTTCCAAGTTTTTCTAAAGAAGGTTCAAATCCTCCAAAATTCAAATGAAAATATCCAAAATCCTCCCAAACATGCTTCTAACAGGTCCTAATAGGTCGTAACATGTGTTTGGTTATCATATTAAGGTCTACAAAGTCTACCCTTGTCCCAATTAAAGGTCTAAAACAATGATTTTTTTGTTCATTTTCTAAGCTTGATGCATATAAATATTTAAAATATTAAAAAATACTCAAATCCCAACCAAATTAGTTGGAACTAGTCGCTAAAATAAAGTAGAGTGATTCCTAAGCTTTCCACGACAAAACAATCACTCAAAATAGATAAGAAATGAGGATTTTATCCCAAAAATACTAGCTTCTATGTGATAAGCAACTATACCTATCCCACACTCGTGTATTTCCAAGAAATGCATGACTTTACTAGCTTGCACTTGCATTGTTTTGGGGGAATACATGACTTGTGATAGCCTGTACCCGTGTATTTACGAGAAACCCAATATATCGAAAAAATATTTCAAAATTTGATTGTAAAAATGTTGATCTAAGCCAGTTTTAGACTCCTAAGATGAAATAAGGTGTCTAAAGACATATATTAAGCATGCATCAAATAGAAAGAAACACCCAAAAATGAGGAAAAACTCAAGAAATTAAGAATTCAAGAATTAAACCCCAAGTTCCTAGTATGGTCAACAATCTATTAGTGGAGTATTCTACAGTTGAAGCTATATCCTACTCTCTTCTTTCTATGGGGTGGGTGAAGCCCAATCGTCAGGGAAAAAAAAAATTATCATAGTAAACCTAATATCATAAGCCTTCTTTCATGCTTTGAGAAGGGGAGGAAGCCTAGGAGAATACATCTTGTAACCTTGAAGTTTGATAGAGTTTCTTGATTGTTGGCCTTGAAACTCCTTGAATCTCCTTCACACCTACAAATATCACCACAAAAATACTTCCTACTATCCTATCAAACTATATTTAAGAAAATTAGGTTAGATATAGTTGCCTACCAATTCTTACTAACCATAAATTTTGAAGGGAAATCATTGAACAAGAATTGGCAAGAAAATAGAATTTATTCATAATTGATATACATGAGGAAATACTTACAAACCTTCAAGGTTCCTTCCTTATACATAGCTTATAACTACTCCTCTATCATCCATGCCTTTGATTCCCAAAAACCTTTGTAGTAGAAAATCCATTTCTAACCCTCAATTCCTCCTACATTCCTTTACTCTCAATTTGTCTTCTCTAATTCACCTGATATGCCTTTCTTATATAGCATTGGGATTTTTTCACCCAATCACTTAACCATGAATGTGGGATTAAATTTTTTGAATATTTTTTATTATTTTTCTTCAAAAACTCCACTTTACCTAGTTTTTTAGGCATCAAACTTGATTTTCAGTATTTCTAGGACAATTAATACACATGTTAGGTATTTTTTCAACTGTATGAGTTATGGAAACTAGTTTTCCTCCCATAAGTGGTCATAGAATTGTACTATTTAGAGAAAGCTTAGTATTCAAACATTTCTTCCTTTGTGGAAGCAGTGGTAGAATGAGAGTTTGAAGCTCTCAATTGTTCCAAAATTCTGATCTTCATGCTGTGGGAAACATACAAATATGTGTTCATACCAACACTCTTAAGGGTGTTAATTTTATTCTTAACACGCTTAACTTTGTTTTTTCTGGATTCCACCTAGAAAGTTGTATATGAGGCTATGTTAGAATTAATGATATTTTGTATTATTTTTCACACTCTTCCTAAATTAAGTATGTACATAAGAAATCTATTAGTTTCTTCTAAAGTTTCACCCATGCTTGTGATTCATTAAAAATAACCTATATGCATTGGTATTGTTGCTCCGTTAAAATGACCTTCGGCAAGATGTGTGCAAAAATGAGGTGTTGGCAGGCCTTTGTAATAAGATAGAAAGTTAAATGAGGATCGAGGTGTTGGTGGGTCCCTATATTAGCATTTATTCTATTTGTCATGGTGTTAAAAAAATTTATTTTTGTTTTCAAAAAATATTACTATAATATATTTAACTTCTATGTACTGTGATACTTAGAGAGAGGAACCAAACTACCAACAAAAGAGGGCTTGTAATGTGATCATATATGAATATTTATCCTGTATTCAATATTTTTTATATATGTTATCCTATAACTATGTATGGTTTTATACTTTATAAAAAAATTCACTAAGACTTCACAAGATTTTATAATTTAGTAAACTATTTACAAAGACTTACACAGTTTTACAATTTAGTCACCAAGCTTATATAATTCAATAAGCGATTCACCAAAACTTTATATATACATAATATAACACTGATAAAATAGGCTTCATATACTTCTATATATCATGGAGATTCACCCATTTATTATACATAGACATTTAGGAGATCCTTACAATTTTATGCAATTATAAATACTATTTTAAAATGGAAAAGATTATTAACATAATTAAAAAAAAAAAATCAAGATTTTACAATGTAATTAAAAAATAAAGGTTAATTATTTAAATCGATTTTAAATGCAAATTAATTACATAAAACTAATGCCCACACGGGTGTGGCTCATTGGCGGTTCACTTGTTACGAAGTCACATGTTGTAAATTGGAGGTCACGAGTTCAAATCATAGCCAACTTTACCCGCGTTCCATGATTGCGGGGTGTGTGGGGCACCTAGGGATATAGTGGTAGCGAGATTGGATCCCCAGACCCCGTGTCTCGAGAGTACCATCCTTGTTGATTCCTCTAGCAAAAATAAAAAAAATAAATACATAAAACATATAAGTTTCAATATTTAAATATATAACAAAATAAAAATTCCACATATAAAATACAAGATTACATAAGAAAAAATTATAAGTGCATGAAAGTTTTTATTTGTTTATTATTTGTTTATATTTTTAAAAATTAAAAAAATTAAGACAACTATATAAAAAAATCATAAAAATCAAAATTAAATAAAATGAATGTGATATTTATTACCAAATTGTAAAATATAAGAGCTTCATTAAAACTTAGAAAGTCAAATGAGGATAACTAGATCTTTTGCATCCTAATCCCCACATACATGTGGGATAAACTAGATATGAAAGTAGATTATACGATCCTCAATGGGATCAATCTTTATACGCAAGTGGCCTCCTCCATGAGTTGGTGGAAAGGTCATGTGTAATGATAAAGGTAAGGATAAAAAATAGATATGAAAGTCTTTTGCATTGTGATCCCCAGATACATGTGATAAAAAATAGATATGAAAGTAAATTATACGATCCTCAATGGGATCCAACTGTATAGGCATGTGACCTTCTCCATGCGTTGGTGAGAAGGACGTGCAATGATGAAGATAACTTGTAAGTTGAAATGGAAGTGGCACCATTGTAATTTAAGAATGCCTTCTCTCAGGCAACATAATTAACATACGTTTGCTCATTTGTCAAGATGACAAGATCTGTAAGGATGGAAGAGAGATAACATATGAAGTCATAGTTTAGGTTTAGATGTTTTTCTCAGTTTGTTTTCTAATCATGGTCTAATAAGTGGGTTATGGGCTTTAATGATTGCATAAGCTTATAGGTAGTTTCTAATCATGGTCTAATATTGTAAGTGGGTTATGGGCTTTAATGATTGCGTAAGCTTATAGGTAGTTACATAAGCTTGTAGGTGGGGAATGGACTTTATAATTGCTATTTGCTAGTTTTTTTTTTAAGATGATGGTCTAAGCTTGTAAATGGGATATGGGTTTTAATGATTGCCTAGGCTTATAAGTAGTTATATAAGCTTGTAGGTGGGGAATGAACTTTATGACTAGTTGTTTTTTTAAGATGTATATATGGTTGATATTTCTCATCACAATTATTTTGATAAAAATTAATTAAAGAAAAGAAAAGAAGAAATAGACATCGCAATAAATAGAAAATAAATTATTCACATGAACCATAATGTGGATGTATTGCACCTTCGATTCTCTACAATGGTTAAAGGGAAAGTGAGAATTATAAAAGAAAGAATCTAGGAAGAATGGGGGAAATTCCCAATTTCCTTACCGATGAGATAATTTTATCATGGATCCTAGATACATGCCATACCAATTGAAGAGATTTCAAGTATTTCAATCTCTTAAAATTGTACTTGAATGTTAAGGGATTTAGCACGAGGTCTTCACTTAGTGAAGCCATGTCATAGTGCCTTCATTCATCGGATATTAAAGAATACCCCTAATCTCACTATATATTGATAATTACCTACAAAAATCCTATTGTTGAGCCCCCCTCCAAATACATATTTATAATTTAAAAAACCATATTTTTACAATATATTCCTTATGTTTATAAGAAAACCCTTTTTATACCCCCAATACCTATAAACCCCTAATATGCTACTCCTCACCCCCCACTACCTACAATATATTGAGCTTATTTTTCATAATTAAAAGCCCCCCTTTATGAATGAACGTGATAAGATATTGCTCAACAAAGTGAATCCCTCCTGGGATTTAGGAATTATGTTCTAGAAGTTGCCAATTAACAAACCCAACACATTATGCGAAGGTTATCCGAAATCAAATTATGATTTATTTAGAACTTTATGTTCTTACAACTAGGAATTATGAGGCAAGGAATGTGGAACCAATAAATATAACTATTCAAGATAAGGGTTTCATTGACCTAAAAAGGGTGTCAAGCTCCTTATCATCAAGCTACTAATGTTAATTCAAGCTTTAAAAAAATATGCTATCATGGTACGTAACTTGTTAAACCCTCCTCTATCATTTTTTTATGTTTATAAAATTATACTACTAATGTTAATTCAAGCTTCAAAGAATATGTGATCATGTTAGTAAACCCTCCCTGGTGATTTTTTTATATTTATACAATGATACTTTACATAACTTAAAGTAATTTTAAATAAACATAAAATTCTAATTTTATAGATGACTAACATTATTCAAAACCTATACAGCAACATCAAGATCATCATAGTATTTTGTTTAGCAACTTAATGTTCTCATCACTTTAAAAGGAACTTACAAAAAAAACTATTAAAAAAAACTACATGTTCTAATGCAATGCTTATCTTTAAAGTTAATTTCATATTAAATTTTGATACTTTACATTTTTAAAGTAAACTTTATATTCAATTTTATAAGTTAAATTTTTTATTCAATTTCATATTTAAAATCATTTAGTATAAATAAAAAATATATAGATTGTGATCTATATTTTTCAGGTTTATAAATTTTATGACAATTTATTTGTATAATTTCACACCATTTATTAGTAATTATTGGTAAGTTGCAAGTTAAGTGACATAAACAAATTAAATTTGTGACTACTTTTCCATGTGTAGTTGTAATACAATGTTGTTTGTGTTTAGCTAATACCTTCTTCCAATAATTAAATAATTTGTTGCCATAAATTGTCTATATTTTTCTTTTCATAGGATGAAATTGCATAAGTTATCCATATATGAGCTATTAGTTTCTTTATATATATACTTGTTTATTTCAAATATTTATAATCATAAAATAAATATGTAAAATGTAAAGTACAGTTGTATCATCTTCCTTGAAAAGTGAAAAAAAATGACAATGATGCATATTATTATAACACCTATTATGTCCACCATTTATGTCAACTTCGTTGTGAGTGGCGTCAATGAAATTAGACATCTGATAAAGCAGTTAGACACATCTTGGAAATATGTAGTAACCATTGAATGCATCGTGAGAATTATAAAATTTGAAACTAGAGTTCCTTTTCGCTTATAGGAGTTAAGGAGTGAGAAAGTCATAGGATGTGCGTAGATGTGGAGGTTGTCTGCCATGAACGAGTGGATTCGTGGTTGGACGAGCAATCATAAAGAAATAAAAAGAGAATAGTCAGTGGAAGGAGAGAGGTTGAATTTTGGAGATGCTGTCAAACTTGAAATGGAAGTGTCCTGTGCGCGACATGTAGATAGAAAAGCTCACATTAAAGTAGATGTAAGTAGAAAAACTCACATTAAAGTAGAGGAGGGATGCAGACCAAAGTACGAAGGGATCTAGACCTATATAGCACATAAAGGTAAGATGAAGTATAGGAGGAATGCAGACCAAAGTACAAAGGGATCTAGACCTATATAACATTTAAAATTTCCCCTTATAATAAAGTTTAACACATAAAATTTCCTCTTATAATAAAGTTCAAGAAGAATAGCCGCGTAAATAATAGCACAAAGTCAGCGAGCTCTCATCAGATCCATGGTCTCTCTTATCGTTCACACAAAAAGTCATTAACCACGTAGGCAAAATTGCTGTACATTATTAAAATTCCCACTAACTTATTACAATCTCTCCGTCAAACAATTTTCTTCATCATAGTCCAGCTTAGAACGCATGAGATAAACAATTCTCAACTCACCCTGAAGTTAATAAAAGTATAACGATGGCAGGGAAGTAAAATACACCGTAATAATCCAGAAATAAAGCTAGTCCTTAAAGAAAGAAATCTGAAGACTTGCTCAGATATATTCGGAGTGCAGGACCCAATCGTCGGTTGTACTATTTTACAGTATTTGTTTAGTTATTCCGCTGTTACAAGAGTCATTGGCTCCTTGTCTCAAAGTTGGGGTTACAGTAGATATATATTAAAAAATTGGCCCATAGCGTGAAAGGAATCAATTTTAGCTTGAGTGGTCTTTAGAGCTAACCGATAAATAGGATGGCAAGGTGTAATCATTTGACCATTCAAAGTTTCGTGTATTGGCCTGTAGTTCTATTGTAGAGATTTATCTCGGGCTAGTCTCTTATCTTCTCTTCTATCGTTCATTGTAGATTTTTTTCCTAAGAGTATCATATTTTCTCAGTAGATAATACGATATAGTGTTTGCCTTCGTTGTTCTTGCAATAACCACATTGAATCCAAACTAAGCCTTACGTAAATTAGTTGAATGATAAAGGGCCGTGTGTCAAACAACTCTAAATGCCATAAATGAATAAAAATTTGGATACACATATAAATATAAAAAAATCTTGATGTTCCTCGCATGTAATAGTTACTTTAACGTAAGTAAATTTGTCGTTGCTTTATATAGTCACTTACACAATTTCTAAAATTGCTCTTCTATTGGTTGCACAAACTGTAGATGTTACAAGGTTAATGGCATGCTGTGGTCATACGGGAAAGTGATGTTTTGTTCTTTTTACAATGCCTTAACTATTAAGCATTGATGCCTTAGTTGCATAAGAAAAGATTTGGGAGACTGTGGGTATAGTCTTGATCCCATTATCTAGATGTATTAAGGATTAAAAGGACCCAAGGTATAACCTTGGTCCTAATGCATGAAGTTTAACATATATTATGGTTATTGTGTTGATCTACTTATGCGAACAACGTTGGGACTATAAGGTTTATAGCATAGTCTATCATTGGTTTAATGCAATTATTGACATCTTATGACAACCTTTAGTCATGTGTTATGATGGGTTATAAAATGTTTGTACTTTGGTTGACATGAGCAATAAAGTGTTTCCCTCGGTGCTAGTTGACAACGCAGCAAGGCCTTTAAGGTTTGCTCGAGAAGGAATCTTGGTCATCCACTTGTACAACATAATAGAAATGGTTTTTGGTTAATTTTTAATGTGTCTTTGTTGTGTCCGAACACTTCGTTTGTCGTTTGTTTGGTTTGTAAGAGTTCGGAAGCTGAAGCTCTACCCTTATGATGGTTTCGTAAGGTTCTTGGGTGTAAAAAATTGTCAATCGTTAATTACGTTCCTCATATTTGATTACCAAGGTGTAAGAGAGGTTTCCTCCTCGTTAATGGACGCCAAACTCCAAAGCTTGCTGGTTGCTGCCACTTGAACCCGACCACCTTCTTAAATTTTTTATCTTAACTCTTCAAAAGGTTTGTTATTCGGTTTTTTTTATGAATTCTGAGTTTGTAACTATTGCGTGTGTGTTTAATTTCCTTGCAGGAAGAGGAGGGATAAGGGCGTCTAGGAGGAGTCGACCCCTCTCCCTCTCTGCATTTACACAAGGTAACGTTAATTAAATACACTTGCGTTATAATGTCCATTTATTGTTAACTTTAATATGGCCTTATCACCACTTCTGTCAACCCTGCATTGTAAAATTATTCTGAATGTTGCTGTTTTTAGTAGACTGGTGGATGCCATCGGTGAGTGTCTTACAACAACAAGGATTTTGAATCCACATTTCTTAAACTTTGATATCAAAAGAGTAAAGCAACCCTTAGCGTGCATGTCAACTTCTCATTTATTCATTTTCTAAAGTTTAATGTAATACATGTCATTAATTTAAGTTTATGCAAAGGTTGTTTCACGATTGCTCCTAGCCTGATTTTTGTAAGTGCCCTCCATTTACTGATGGTATTACTTCCACGTATGGATATTTACATGCTTCAATTAATTGTAAGAGATTTGAAATCTCGATTCAAATTCTATAGTATATTTGGTTTTAATAAGATAAAGACTAAATCCATGTTTTAGCTGGTGAAATAGGAGCTATATACTTAAAGAAATCAAGATTTTATGTTGATACCTTCGACTCAGTCAGGGAATGCTAGTTAATTAATAGATGACATATTTGTGATTTCAATACTTCGTATATTTAAATATTTACAAATTCATATAGTGCATCTATAGTTATCCCACTAGATCATGATGAGTCCCGATCTTTTTAAGGGCTTATGAAATGAGATGTATTTAATATGTTAGAGTTCTATGGAGGCCTCTCAGCTCTTAACCTGTTAAGAGAATAACCAAATTATAGTACTTATGATTATTAGTTTATGTAGACGATTTCTTGACTGTGTTATTGGATTTACTTTGTTATAACGAATTATATGTAAGTTTCTTTATAAAATTTATAAAATTATTCTTTATGTACGTGATGTTGTAAATTAACTAAGTTTATATTTAAAGCATAATATTATTCTTCTTTTAAAACAATTTATACTAACATACTCAATTATGAACATAAGTAACTTAATCTATACCATATACTTAGATCTTCCATTCAATTTTATAATTGTTTTAATCAACACATGAAGCATAAAGTATCGATTTGGGTATGGATTCCTGAACAAAGATCTATTAGGAACAATACAAATAATAAATCAGATTATATTATAGACATGAATATAATAATAGGAAAAAATATCTAGATTCGAAAACATAATAGGAAAGGTTATTGAAAATATGCATACTAGATTAATACTCTATTCAGTTGCATAATAGATCAAAATTCTATACATATGCATAATACATCAAAATTTTATACAGATGCATAATACTATTTTTGCTAAAATAAATAGTTGTGATTCATATATAAAATGGAAATCCTACTCTAACTAGTGTTAAGCAGATAAGAAATAGGACAAGGAACCTGAAACCATAGTCGGGAATACATCAATGAAATAGTTGTTCCTCCCATCCAAATCCTAGAGTAGCCAAGTCTCACTTTCTCTAGAACCCCCGATCATATTCGTTAAACCGAAAGAGAAAAATCCACTTAATGAGCCATCTCTTGCATTATCATATCAATCCCCATCTAATGATAGCTTCCTGCTTGCTAATGGACATACTATTATATAGTATTTTTCCTAGGACTTGATCATTTATGAGCCTCCTGCTCTTTAACACTCAACAAGAAGTTGTGACTAGATTTTGGGGAATATGCCTCATGCATCTTGAGTTCTCACTCAGCAACTTCAACCACTTGTATTTTCTTCTTTTGGGTTAGAAACACTCTTTCAACATCCATTCCCTCTAATATATATTAAATTAATAAAAGAATAATCCATTACATTTTTTTTTTGGCTTTTTGTCAAAAATATTTTAAAATCAAACTAAAATAAGTTATTCAAAAGAATTATATAACAAATTATTAAATCTTGGTGTATTACATACACCTCCCCTTAGAGGATAACACCGTCCATGGGGTTATTATCTTTCTCTCTTCATTCTTGAATCTCTTCATCTTGGAATAGGTTTGGATATGTCTCCTTCATATCACTTTCGAATTGCAAAGTGGATTATTTCAGACTAAGGTGCTTCCATTGCACCTTGACTAATTCGATGGTACGGTTCCGTAGTAAAAGTTTTATCCTATCAAGAATATGCTTTGGTCCCACCAGGAACTCTCCTTAGGGTTCCACATGTATAACATTCCAATTCATAACATGAGTAGCATCATAAACATATTTCTATAAAATGGAAATTTGAAAAAAAAATGTGTACTTTAATAGTAGGTGGTAGGATAACTGGTATGCTATCGTCCCTACTTTTGCCAAAATTTCAAATGGCGCACAATACCTGGGTGACAATTTTGAATACTTTCCCAATATTAGATATATTTTCTTGGGTTTAACCTTTATATACACATGCTCACCGACTTGGAAATCTCAAGGAGTTCCTTTTAATATAGAATAACTTTTCTTCCTGTCTTGGGGATATTTTGAATTTTGTTGCACCTATTTCACAATTAGTTACATATCCTTTAACAATTTAGGTCCTAACATTATCTTATAAACTGGACTACTCTAAGAAATCAGAGTATTACATTTGCATCCATATAGAATTTCAAAATGACTTATTCCAGCTGATGCTTGAAAATGATTATTGTAACCAAATTCTACTAAGTGCAAATAATCTTCTCACTTACCTGGTTTGTCCATTACATATATTCTAACCATGTCTTCTAGAACTTGGTTTACTCTTTTAGTCTATCCATCCATCTGTAGATGATACACAGTGCTCAAATTTAATTGTGTGCCTATCCGTTTAAATAATGTTTTCCAAATATTTCCTGTAAATTTTACATCTCTATATGATATTATTACCTTCGGTACGCCATGTAACCTAAAAATATATTTCATAAATATATATGAGATGTTAACAACCTTATAAGTAGATTTTACAAGAATAAAATGAGTTTATTTACTTAATTTGTCCACTACGACCCGAATTAAGTTGTGTTTCCTAAAAGTTTTAGGCAGTCATATTATGAAATCCATGCTGATTATTTATCACTTCCATTTTGGAATGGGTAGCGATTGCAATAACCCTGGTGGATGTTGGTGTTCTTCTTTTACTTGTTGGAATTCGATGTAGTGAGCTAAATATTATGCTACCTCTTTTTTCATGTTAGGGAAAAAGAAGTATTTATTGATCATGGTGATCATCTTCTCATATCCAGGGTGTTCTAAATATGGTTGTTTGTGTAACTCATTCATAACAATTAATTTAATTTATGTTGCATTCAGTAGGTATAATCTGTTTGTATGCAACAATATTCATCTTCCATTCAGGAAAAAATATATTTTCATTTTCAACCGTATTTTCCTTTAACTTTTGGTATTCTTTATCAAAATTTTATGCATTTAAGATCTGATTTTCCAAATGTGATTCGTAGATGCTACTTGCAAATACTAAATTTGCGTGACAACTTAAAATGTCTACAACTTTTTTCTTTTCCCCTTTTATATGTTATGTTTCAATGTCATATTCACTTAACAATGACAACCACCTATCTTGTCTAGCATTTAGATTTTGTTGGTCAAACAAGTATTTTAAACTTATGTTATATAACATTAATAAAAAATTCTTCTGATGAAGTAGTGCCACCACATCTTTAGTGCATGTATAATTTGCAGCAAGTTCTACGTTGTGTGTAGCGTAGTACTTTTCATATTCTTTTACTTTTCTAGACTCACAGGACACGATGTAGTTCTCTTGAATTAACACCCCACGTAATCCTTATTTACATGCATCGGTGCATATGATAAAACCTTTAAAAGGATCAACAATTTTTAAAATAGGAGCGGTGGTTAATAGGTGTTTTAGTTTATAAAGAACTTTTCGTACACTTTTCGACCAATCAAATTTCTTACCTTTCTTATGTTGTGAAGTTATGGGGTAGGCTATCTTAGAAAATATTTCAGTAAAATTTTGATAATAACTCATAATACCCATGAACGATCTTATGTCAAATAATTTTTTAGGTCAATTCACTATGTCTATGAACTATAGCTCTAGGTCTAAGGACACATAGTGTCTAAGGGGAACCACTAGGTTGAATGTACTTCTTTTCAATTAGTTCTTGAAATTGTGATTTAAGTTTTGTAAGTTCTATTATATTCATCCAATAAGGTGATTTTGATGGTGGTATCACTCTCGGTATCAGGTCGATTGTAAATTCTACGTCTCTTTTCGGAGGTAGTCTAGGGACTTCTTCACGAAAGATGTCTTTAAAATCTTTTAAGATGGGTATATCCTCTATTTTAAGTTTTCTATCATTATCCTTGTCATCTGTTACATAGACTGCAAATACTTTACATACCTTACATACATATATTTTCATTTGTAAAGTGAAAATTTCTCTAATTGTAACCCTTCTGTGAATTCCTTTTATATTAATTCTATTTCCATTATAATCCATGCATGAAAAAGTTTTATTGTAAAAATTCAACATAAATTAGTATTTTTCTAGCCAATCCATTCATATCAGCATATCATAGGAACCTAATGGTAAATATTCAAAGAAACATTCGTATGAAATTCGTTCATCAATATTTCACAATTTTTCACACAACTAGCGACTTTTTGTTTAGTACATGTGACTAACTGTACCAGCCAATATTTTTCAAATTTTTTCTATTACTAATTTAGATAATTCAAGAATCCAAAGTGATACATAACTTAAAATTGCACCTATATAAATTAGTACGGAAATGGGTTGACTTTTTATCATACCTTCGATTTCAACCATTGAATATTGATGTTCTGCTTCTTAATTCTCCGATGCAACACTTATTTTGGTCATGCTTCTCACCATATCTCCAATTGTAATAGTTTCTTGAATGGAGTGAACATTATTAGAGTTTTAATTTCATATAGGACAGTCTTTAAAACAATATGGCTCCCTACATTCCCAAAATTTTAAGGGTTCCCTCTGTGCAGTTGTAATATCCCACAACAAAACAACATTTTATTGTAATATCTTAAATTACTGTTTTTTATTTTTGAGATTGGTTAGTCCTAGAAATTGCCAACAAGTCCTTGAAGGACAGTTGTAACCAAGACATTTTCTTTTAATGAAACAATGAATTATTGGGGAAGCAATGTTAAATGAGGAAACTATGCATGTGGGAGTGGGGGAAGGTAGAAGGGTTAACCTCAGGAATTAAAGCATGTGCAGAAATGACATGATCGAGGAGGGAACACCCTGGAAAATGAGGAAACTATGTAGTTGACAAATATTCCTTGGGGAATGAGATGTAGCTGCAAAAGACCAAGAATGAAAAGGATAGAGAGAAGAATACGCGAGGAGGAAGGGGACATTGCTATGCATGGGGGATTCACTCAATGAACTTGTTCCATAGCACCATCATTTGTAGGATGCTAAAAAATGTCCCTAATTTCACTAAATATTGGAAAATTCCTCCTAAAATTGTATTGTTGAACCGCCCTCCCAATATACATCTGCAATGAAGAAAACCCCTAGTTTCATTAGATATTGTAGGTATACATTTTTATTACCCAATTTTTAACACCCCCTTTATATCATATTATCAAGTTCTAACAAACAAGAGTCGTAGTGCATCTTAGTATAAGAAAACAAGAGGCTAAATAAAATAGTAGTATAATGCTTATAGTTATCGCACCTATTCTAAGGGAAACTGATCAATTTGTATTGTTGGATAGTGGAAGACCCAACAAATTAGTATTAATGGGGTAGGAAAAATGCGCAAAACAAAGATGAGTCAAGATATCAATGTAACAAAGAATGTAAAATATTGACAGTCCAATAATTATTGCAATGCTTAGAAAATAAGTAAAATTCGAAGATGTTTCACACCATAGCTTTCCAATATACCAATCTATGGTTGGGTGGAATGTGGTGGTTATTTCTTCATTCGGCTCATTGTATAAATAGTTTCTTTCATATGTCCAAATATTGCATACTAATGAGGTCTTATTATACCTATTTTAAATGTACAAAAGTGGTCTGATGATATTTATTGTTGTCTGTTTAACACATGGAGCATGTATTTGTGGCTTGTGATTAAAGAACTAGATCATGTACTCTAATGCTGGAAATGATTTTGGTTTTGGGTAAAATGCTTCTGTGTTTATCCGTTTGGGTTTACAGGATCTGGAAGGGTTGTTTCAAGGAAATATCATTCAATTTTTTATTTGCGGCCTACGTTAAGTTATCAAGTACAAAAATGTATTGATCTATTTATTTGACTATAACTTGCATTAATTTTATGGCTTGCTAATGGTGTAACACTCATGCTCTATTTTGAATGGCTATGACTGCATGGGTTATGATGTTTACTAATGGGAAAACCCCCCTACTCTGTTTTAGTTAACTATGACTGCATTTGAGACAGGGTTTATGAAGGATGACTTTGTTGCTTTATTTTGGTTAAGGGCGATTGCATTTGTTATAGGTTCTACCAATGATGTAATGCCCCAACTCTATTCTATTTTACTATAACTTTCTTGGTCTAGATGGCATCTTGAGAAGCTAATCCTCATGCTATGTTATGAAAGAATGAGATTAGGATTTAGTTACTTGGTTAGTTCTTTGGTGCATTATTACTCCTCAAAGGAGTCACTTCTATGCCTCAAGACCCCACTCTCAAAGACAAGTGGTAAGAGAACCCTGTAGAGAAGCTTGAGTATGGTTTTAGCTTTAATCCTTCCCTACTTATTGATGTTATATATAATACTCTTAGTCCTTAGATGAAGATAAATATATGAAAGAAATTTTTGGAAGCTAACTACTATCTTCCTCTAGGATTTCCCCAAGCTTGAAACTGACCTAAGAAGAAAGCTCAATCCTAAGGCTATGAGGCCACAGACGATGGAAAACTCCTCAATTTTACCTCATAAAAATCACATAGGAACATATTAAAATTTACTAAGAAATGAGTGTTTTTTTCAACCCATGTAATGTCCCTAACATTTGAAAAAACTAAAATAAAAAATTAATAGACTAGTCAAATATTACCTGAACTGGACATTATTTAAACTCATGTGGAATGTGTCGTACTTTGTTTTAGTGTATTGTATTGTCGTTGCTAGAAAAAAACCACCAACAAACCCTCATCGATAGAGTTTCTCACTCTATCGATGCCCAACTAGCACGATCTCCCTGAGCACTGGCCCAAATAGGTTTCACCCTGCGCAGCAACACCCGCAGAGCAGATGAAGTCTCACCCAAGATGTTCGATGAAGAGCTGTCAGAACCAAGTTTTTGATAGTTAGAAGGAAGGACATGGCATCAGCGACTCAACAACATAATCATCAGATTCTTCAGAGATAGTTAATTAGTATCACATAATTCATCACAGATCTATCAATAGAACTAACAAATCACTAATAGATCACATCATCCACTTATTCATCACAGTAGTGTCATTCATTCATATAACAGATTCAGTAAACATCCATCATTGACATCGCAACACATAAACACAACAAAGAAATAAGATACAAGATCAATTTAGGGTACCATCGGTCATGTCATATTACTTCTGTGCAACAGATCCATATCATACAGTTCTTCTCCATAGTACGAGAATGCTCACAACCCAAAATTCAATAGCTAGTCACCATAGATAGAGCCAAAACTGCTCAAGAACAAAATGAAGCAACATGATCACACATAGTTATCAGATCATGAAATGGATTGATCGATTGATCTTCCACATCAATGATGATTTACAATTGCAATTATAACTCTATATATAGGCCTGCGCCTTTACCTAGAAGGTCCACTTCTAACTAACTTCTAACAAACTAGTGACATATATCCACAAAATGTGGTCAATCGGTACAAAATTGAATAAGAAATTCCAAAAATGGTTATTCTTCCTCCTATCGTGCTGATTTGGTCCTACGTAGCGTCGCGTGAGCTTGCACAGCCTCTGCGGTGCTGCGCAACTCACTTACTGAAAACTCCTGCCATCAAACCCTCGACACAATTTTGTGGCTCATCCTCGAGCCACGTGAGGTAGCTAGGGTGTACTATGCTGTCTTGGTATTGAATTCCTCAAACTACTGTGAGATCTCATGAACTTGGAGCTGTACTTGTTCAGCTACGTCCCGGTAATTTAGTAGGTCCTACTTCACTAGGTGTGCCTCCCCAACCTTGATGTCCACCATATGCTTTCCTTTTTGTACCGTTTGCAGCACAACAAATGCTTTGATAGCCAGCTTCCCGCCATTTTCTTGGAACTCATCTAGCTGGGTGTTGCACTTGCCCTGGCATTATTGGGCTCTGGAAGATCCCTGCTACAGGTCCTTCAACTCTTCGAAGTGTGTAATTTGAACCATGAGAGGCATTTCTCTTAGTGACGTCTTCAACGTCGTCAACTGAGCTTTAGGTTCCTGTAGTTGCTTGGTCAATTCGTCCAGGTGTTCATCTTGGATGACACTCTACTAGAACTGTGTCGTTGCCTCAGTGATTGTCTTTGGTTCCTACTCCATATCTTCAAACCGGGTCACAATATCTTCGATGGTATTTTTCCACTCGACAATCTACTCAAGAGGCGTCTCGGTGTAAATAAGGGAATTCATCATTTTGTTGGTCAACTGGAGCTAGGAAATAACTTCCACAAGTCGCATGGCCTTAGCAACTATAGTGAGTTCCATCATGCTTTCATAGATGTGTTGACATGCCTCGTGAAAAGCTTGCTCAACCACACCGCAATTAGCACAGAGCTGCACTTTCTTGACAACGACGCGATCTTGCTCCTTCTTTAACTCAGTGATTTCTTTGGCAGCTTTTCATTGCATCTCTTCTTGTGATTTTCTTCAATGTGGAAATCTCCTACACCTTTTCTTTCGTAATATTCTCTTTGACCTATTGCAACTCATCATGTTCTTCTTCCAGCTTCTTAGCCACGTCCTGTGACTGCACATGCCCATCGCTAAGCTCCTTCTTCCAGTCAACCAACTCCTGGCTGACCACCTACTGCAATTGCGCTAGAACATAAGTAGGTAACTGTTGAGGCCTGGAAAATCGCAGGCTTCAACAGTAAGGGATTCTCCCCAATCAGCGTTCCCAACTAGCCCGCTGATTGTTTGGTATAGGGAATCCGTCCGATTTACGGTCCGGCTACCGTAGGTCAAAGTAACAAACACAAGCTTTACCGGTTGCGGCCCGGCCCACCGATTTTTTGTATTTTGACTTAAATAAATGATATGTGCATGCATAAATAAATGTAGGGTGATCCAGATGCAAGGAGCGGTCACAAAGTGATGCGCAGGTTCTTACCTCTCGTCTTAAGCTCACAAACAACTAAACCAGATACAAAACAGAAATAAACTAACTACCTAAACTATCCCCAGGGAGCGAGGTTATCATCTTAACTGAGCAATACAATATCACATACGGTGAGAAAAATCACAGATAGCTGATACTCTTCTCATGGTACATAACAAAAAACTTACAAATATTCAAATAACCAGATAGCCGATCATTCTATAACAACAGTTATTGCTCTTAGTGACAATGCATCCCAGAAAATACTGAAGAATAGTTAACAAGAACTTAGGCTCAAAACGTCAAATATCCTTACAGCAAATGAAATACAGCTGAAAACGAAAAAGTTCCTCTTCAACATCATTCATTGAATTGCATTGGTACATTTCACTTCTTTACTCTTTCCAACAGGCAAAATTGCAGTTCACTTTGCAAAACGAAGTAATTCCTCTTACAAGTCAACCATTACAAAATTTTCTAAGGGAAAAAGCCCTTTTCCAGTCTTCATTTCCCCTATTTAAACTACAACTGATGTCCTCTCGGTTCCCTCAGCCCGTGACCTTTCAGCGCCCTTGACGATTCAGTTTCTCCTCTGGTCGTTGCGTTTTCTTCAATCATTTCAAAAGGCGTTTTACCTTCTGACAGTAACTGCTAAAAATGCCTCATCGACGCCTCTGTCATCCGCTTGGGTTGTCCTTTTCCTCGCCGTAGGCCGCTCTAGCGATCCATGTGATTCTCCCTGCATACAATTTAAATGCATTATCCACTAACTTGAGACATTGGACATCACAATTTTTTAACTATGGTGAAAAATCCACAAAAGATGGACTGGTTCATTCAGGCAAAAAGTTCACGGTACAATGAAATGGCGGTCGGGCAGTACTTGGATCGGATGAGACAAAGTTTCTGCACCGGATGGGAGAAAGCTCCAGGAGCCGCAACGGCGGAGGATCACCAGACGAGGGGGAGTGAGAACGCATGCACCGGAGGAAATAGGGCGGCAAAGGGAAGTGGGGCGGAAGCTGAACAACTCTGCCACCCGCAACAACAGACAGAATGCAGGACAGAGGCAGACGACGGGAGCGGTAGGTCAGACGTCGGACGACAAACGAAACAGAGGCCAACTTCCCCCTTCAGGCCGCAACGGTGGGTGAGATAGAACTCTGGAGCAAGCGATCCACACCCACGAATCGGGCGTCGGGTGACACTTCAATCGGGTGGAGACTTTGGTCTAGGAGCCGCAACGGCGGGTGAGATAAGACTCCACTTCTTCCAAAAGAGGCCCGATCCAAAGGGAAAACTAACAGCGCTAAGGCCCGATTGTGACCGAAAAAGCAAAATCTTGCTAAGGTAAACTTTTACACTCTATGGGCATTAAAATAACCAGACCACACGACTCATATCGAACTGAACGAAGCAAGCAATCAAAGGACGTTCAACTTCAAACGCAAAGATAATCTCAGAGACGCCAATCTTTCAACAGTCGGTTCAGGCAAATAAAGATAAGGAGGGGTCCCAGATTTTAAATGAAAAACTAAAATCAGGGAAAAGGTTGCGGCAGCAACAACTGGCGATTTCCTGGTGAACCTAGATCTCTGGGTGGTTTCTTCCTTGAAAAGCAGACTTTCCTTCAACAAATGAATCCAATGAATTCTTCCAACTATACAGATCTCTCAATAACAGAAGTGTGTACCTTGATCATTGATATCAGTTCAATTGGGGGGTGAAAGTCAAGCTTTTAGAGTCCGGATAACTCTGCTGAGGCCAAGATATGAGTTCATTATTAATTTTTATTCAGGTAGCTGGTAACATTGGACACCACAGGATTGTAGCAGGTGATGAACAGGAACGTTCATTTGTTCCTCATTCCCATGCCGCCTTAGCAACTTTTATGCTTTTCGGATTTTATCCTCTTTTAGTGACAGTCTTCATGCATGCCTTTCTTACTGAATTTTCATTCAGGATCCTCTATCCCATAGTGCCCTTTTGTGTGAGTGATGTGATTAAGGTTTCAGCTCACGGACGGAGAGGATCATTGGCAAATTAGTACTTTATGATCTAGATTTAGCTTTCGAGCATGATGCTTTTATAGGAATTATGACTCTTATCTGCCTTTAGGCATTTATTTCCCGGCATGGGATCATTTAGATTTAACACCCTATTCATCTTGCTCTTCTCCGTGGGTCCCCTGTCATTGCCCCCTGAGATTACAAGTGTAAAGTGCACGGAGCCTCAGCATAGTATTCTAGAATTTCGAACCTGATTGGACCTCAATGCACACAAAGATTTCGAGAAACTATTTGGTAGAATAAATTCACATGGAAAATTACAGTCTCCTATTCAACAAATGTTTGCCATTTCCAGAAATGTGAAGTTCCCCACATAACCACGAGTTAAACACCTTTATTGAAAACAAAACTCACTTAAAACAAATGAAAGCATAACTCAACACAGTTTATTTATGTACAAGTCAGAAAGCTCAAAAACTACTTAAGAAAAATAAGGGTTGAGAACCAGACCATTAACTGGCAGGTTCTCCTCCCATCCCTGTAAATCCTGTAACATATAGGTAGCAGGGCCAAGTTTAGCAGTGATTTGAAACGGACCTACCCATAACTGTTGGAACTTAGTGTGCTTCCCTTTCTCATCATGGGGATGATCCCATTTTAGGACAAGGTCTCCCACTTCCAAGTCCTTCTTCCCGGATTTGTGCTTATCAAACCATCTCTTCACTACCTCCTGCTGCTGTTGAAAACGTTCTCTAGCTTTGCATCTAGCCTCTTCTGCTTTCAGAAGATTGTATATTCTTACCTGGAGAACTTCATCATCGGACCCCCTAGACTCTTGAGCTAGTATGGAAGACGGGAGCAGGACGTTGGGAGGAAGGATGGCTTCCTTTCCGTATACAAGGGTAAAGGGTGACACTCCCATAGCAGACTTAGGGGTAACTCTATCAGCCCACAGGGCATTGGGTAAGGATGAGTGCCAACCTCACTGGTTTTCTATGGCGGTCTTCTTCAGGATTCTAATAAGGTTTTTATTTGAGGATTCGGCCAGGCCATTCCCTTGTGGATAATAGTTAGCAGAATAGTGTTATTTTATCCCTTTCTCATGAGCAAAAGCAGTGACATTAATGGATGAAAAATATTTAGCATTATCAAAAACTAATGAACTTGGAACCCCAAACCTGGTCATGATATGATCTTGTAGAAAATTGATGACTTCATCTTCATTTATCTTGTGTAGTGGAATAGCTTCAACCCATCGAGTGAAATAATCAGTTGCAGTAAGAATATATTTGTGTAGCAGAGAGGAATTTGGCTTTATTTCTCCAATGACGTCTATTCCCCATTGCTCGAACGGCTCTGTGATCATTACAGGATTTAGGGGTGCTGCCGCTCTAGGTAGTCTTCCACCGCATCTTTGGCAGGTGTCACATTTTCTGATGTGCGCATGGGCATCTCTGAAGAGCGTTGGCCAATAGTAACCGGCCCTAAGGATTTTATGGGCTGTAGTGTCTCCTGAATAATGTCCACCGGCTGGTCCATCATGTAATTCAGACATTACTTTCTCAGCCTTTTCTAATGTCTGCCTTTTCTAAACATCTTAGAAGGACCCCATCATAATTTCTTCTGAATAGTATGCCTTCTACGAGTTGGTAGGAAGCTGACTTTAGATGCAAAGCTCTTCTCTGTTTGGAACTCCAATCTTCAGGAAATACCCCTGACTGCAGGTAATGTACAAGATCTCTATACCAAGATTCAGGAGCTGTGAATAAAGGACAAACATCCATTACATGCAGTTCAGCTTCATTATCCCATGCCTGTTCTTCATCATTCTTGCTTCTAGTCATCAGCTTGCATAATCCCTGACCTTTCACTATAATGGCTGGTTTGAATTCTAAATCGTATTCTTGAAGGACTGTTACCCAGTTGCCCCTTCTTTCTCCCAATTCCTTTTGAATGAGAAGGGATCTTACGGCTGGGTAAGGGACAATTACCTTGGTTCGATTTTTAAGTATGTAAGGTCTGAATTGCTTGACTGCTTTAAATACTGCATATGCCTGTTTTTCAATAGTTGGGTAGTTTAACTCAGCCACTTGTAGCCCAGTGCTCATAAAAGAGATTGGAAATTCGTCACCTCCCTCTTCCTTTTGTGTGAGTACAGCTGCTAATGAATCATCGGACGCGAATGTATACATAATAAAATCCTTGTCGAAGTCTGGACTTTTAAGAGAGGGTGCATGTGCAACAGCAGTCTTGATTTTACTGAAAGTGTTCTTTTCAGTCTCAGTCCATTTGAACTGTGCATTTTGCTTGACCATCTGCTGCAATGGTTTAACAGTCTAGGCGAAATCAGGCACGAATCTTCTTACAAAGTTGATTGTCCCCATGAAGGACTGCATTCCCTTCTTATTATGAGGCATGGGAATTTGTTCAATGTCCTTAACCCTTTCTGGGTCTATAGAGATACCTTCCTTAGACACTATATGCCCCAGTAACTTGCCTTCTGTGACAGCGAATACGCATTTTTTGGGATTTAGGGAAATGCCATACTTCCGACAACGCTCAAAAATTTGCTTTAAATGGAACGCGTGTTCCCCTCGTTTCTTCAAAAATATTTTGATATCATCAAGATAGACCACCACACTTCGTCCAATCATCCCGCGAAAAGCTATGTCCATAGCTCTCTGAAATGTTGCTCCCGCATTAATCAGTCCAAAAGGCATTCTCCTATATGCGAACGTTCCCCATTTAGTTCTGAATGTCGTCTTCAATCTATCTTCCTCGGCTACCAACACTTGATTGTAGCCAGAGAAACCATCCAATAATGAAAACATTTCAGAGCCGGAAACCATTTGTAACAATTGCTCCATGGGAGGTACCGGGTAGTTGTCTTTGTCTGAGGTGCGATTTAGATTTCTGAAGTCTACGCACTGCCTGATCTCTCCCGATTTTTTCCTGACGGGTACCAGGTTTGATACCCATTCAGAATGCCTAACTTTAAAGATAATTCTAGCGTCCAGCAATTTCTTCAACTCGCTTTGAATTAGCGGCTCCAGCTTTGGGTGCATTTTCCTCAACGGCTGTTGATATGGATTGACGCCTGCTTTAATAGGAATGATGTGCTTGATGATATTAGTGTCATAGGTTTTTAAATCTGCATACGTCCATGCAAAGACATCTTTGTACTCTTTAAACAAACTGAGGAACTTGTCTCTTTCTATTGGTAAGCAGCACTTGCCAAGGTTCACGAACTTGGGCTCCGTTTCAGTCCCTAAGTTTATTAACTCGAACTGTAAAGTTGAGCTGTGTGTATTCACGTTAGCTGGTCTCCTAAATTTCTCATTCAAGTCAAACATTTTCTCCAGCGTCCTGACACCTTTGGGAATGAAATTATTATATTTCATCTCAGCCTGATGTTCCTCATCATCTATGATAGCTCCTTTAAAAGTCTCATCATTTGTCAAGCCTTCGATTATCTGTTGATCATCGTCAAATACCCGCAGGTTAGTGATCATGTTCGACATGGAGGGCCTGAAAAGTAATTCAATAGAGCACTTATTATTAGTGGGAACCAGCCTGGCAGCGGATGTGGCTAAAAATCAGCGCTGCATTTTTTGTCCTTGGAATTGAAATAATGTTAAATGCATGAAAACGTTTAAGTAATTCCCATACCTCGTTTTGGTACGCTTTCAAATGGGGGAAAACACATTGTATCTGATTTTTTATTTGTTTCACAACTATTTCTGAGTCCCCGAAAACTTTTAAATTACAAACCTGTAACTCAATCGCCTTCTTGAGTCCCTGCAACAGTGCTTCGTATTCAGCTGTATTGTTAGTACATTCAAACTCTAATCTACAGGACAAGAAGTGTTTATTTTTTTGAGGATCAATAAGGACGCAGCCGGCCCCTGATCCTTCTAATGTTTTTGATCCGTCAAAATATAAATTCCAACAAACATTCTCTAATGAAAAAGAATCTACTCCTACACTTAAATCTACTATTTTACAGTCAAGCTCATCAGCCTGAGAAAAACGAAGGAGATTAGGTTGGGTGTTAGGTGTGCTGCTAGCCTCTTCTGCTTGATAATTCCCTGGTTCAAGTTCAAGAAAGTAGTTTCCCAATACAGATTCAACTGGTACATTCTTCCCATCCAATTGAGTGACATTGTACTTCATATGAGGCTCTCTCAAAACCTTGATCTGATTAGGACTCCCTTTGTATGGCAACCCAAGATGTGACCAATCTGTGGCGAAATACCCATTTAATTTAGCTGACCAATCTCTGCTCAAGACCAAGCCGTACGCATCTGGTATGTCAGCCACTACAATGTTGATGACTTGGCACACTCTATCATCGGATGCCAAGCGGATTAGCACGTCCTCCATCTCGCCAACCACCTTGACGTCGATCCTATCCAACTGCACCACTTTCCACGTGGTTGGCTTAGGCTGCCCATTTATTTTCTTACAGACCGATATAGGCATGACATTGATTGATGCTCCTGAATCCGCTAAACAATTGTGCACATTATGATTGAAAATTTCAAACGTCAAAAGGAAAGGTGGATGTTTGGTTTTAGACTTACCTCCACTACTAGCTTCCCCAATTTCTTCTTCTGGTTGTGGCTGATTTTCAGTGGGCAGCTCTTCTCCTTTTGTTTCTAATGCTTTCAACAACCTTTCTTTCTGCTAAGGTATTTTGCACATTTCAAACAGCGGGACGTTTGCCTTTATCTTATTTAAATCTTCGACAATGTCATATTCGATTAGTTGTCTAGTGGACTGGGGTTTATTTGCGCTCACATTTTCTTCGCTTGGCTTAGGCAACGTTCTGTTCTGTTTAGGATCTTGGCTGGCAATGGTAAACTCAGGTACCTGATTGGTTAGTGACTTGTCTTGAAATTTCTTTTTTATATTTCTTTGCAGCCTTCGAATCTTTGGGAGCAGAAGACTGTCATCACTAACCTCCCCTTTGCTCCTAGTTGTGACGTTAGCTTCTCTGATATATTTGCGTTCCTGAGTGCTTTCTTCTTCTGCGTCTAGTACTGAAATAGAGCTCCATAACGCCATAGTTTCCTCTTCCTATTCTTTTGTGGGAGTGGATGTAACATTTTCTTCCCTTTCATCGTCATCTTCCTCTGTCAACCTCGAATCCAACATCTGGTTCATGACTAACGTCATAGAATTTATCCATTGTGGACAGTTCTTTTTGGAATGAGGCTGTTGATGAAAAGTACAGAAATTGTCCATCCCTACTTCTCTCAGGTTCATGGATGCAGTTTTCTGAGGAGGAGGAGGGGTCTGGTTGATATCCTCCCTTTTCTTATAATACGACCTGAAAAACTTTTGTGCTTCCTTTTCCTTCTCCAAGTCTATGACCTTATTGGACAGCTTTTGCATCATTTTAGCCAAACTTTCATAATCTGGTGTTTTCTCCTCTTTGGGCTTAGTAAACAGTAGCGTTCTCCTTTTCTCCCCTGACTGTTCGGGATAATCTTCAATGCTCTCCCTTTCTGCTTCCACTACTTCTGCCTCTTCATAAGTCTCCGTCAAAGTGGGCTTGGCCCTACCTTTTGCGAACATGGCCAGGTCAGGAGCCAACGCTGAAGTATAATACTCGATTAGGACCTTTTCTGAAGGTTTATCTGCATCAGAGAAGTTTTTAAGGTATGCTGTAAACCTTTGGGTAAAGTTGTGCACTTTTTCCTTCTTTTCTTTTTTCAAAGCACAAAGTCCTTTCATAAGGGCAGCATGGGTCTTTTGGACCGCATACTTACTTCTAAACATTCTTTCGAAGGTGTTCCAATCTGGATTAGAATTGGCAGGAAAACCAAAATACCAAGAGGCTGCGGCTCCTTTAAGGGTATGTGGGAAAATTCTACAAACCACATCTTCATGGTCCCCTGCCCTTAATCCTTCTATAGCTAAATAAAAACTCTGCAAGTGGTCGTCTACCAATATCTTCTCATTGGGATCAAACTTGGGCAATAACGTTTCGAAGGCTTGAGGTAGGTCCTGCAAAGGTGGGGTCAAATTCAGAGGTGATCTGGCTTTCCATGCAGGTGGCAGCTTTGGAGGATTAGGTGGTTGATTTGCGTTAGCTGCTCCCATAAGTTGAGGTGGAGAGTGCGGAGGTGAACCAATAGGGGTGTGAACAGGAGAAATGTAGGGAGTCTCCGGGCCTTCTTGACTCAAAGGGAGTTCAACTTCTTGTAAGGAAGTCTCTACCAGCTCTTGCCAATCTCCAACCAACACTGAATATTCTATTAAAGGACGGTCTCTTCTCTTGTATTCTCTTCTAGGCAACGCAGGGATGATAGGTAATCCTCCAATCTTCTTTAAGTATGCCCTGGTGTGTCTTCTCATATCGTTAACAATCTCGTTGCAAACAGGGTATAGATGTTCTCTTTCTTCTTCGTCTGGAATTGAATTGCGTGGTACACTACTTTCAGAACTGTAACCAGTGGAATATTCTCGGGAAAACGGGTTTCCTCGGCCAGCCATGCACTGGCGGCCCTCCTTCTAGTATCAAAACTGTTGAGGCCTAGAAAATCGCAGGCGGCAACAGTAAGGGATTCTCCCCAATCAGCGTTCCCAACTAGCCCGCTGATTGTTTGGTATAGGGAATCCGTCCGGTTTATGGTCCGGCTACCGTAGGTCAAAGTAACAAACACAGGCTTTACCGGTTGCGGCCCAGCCCACCGAGTTTTTGTATTTTGAATTAAATAAATGATATGCGCATGCCTAAATAAATGCAGGGTGATCCAGATGCAAGGAGCGGTCACAAATTGATGCGCAGGTTCTTACCTCTCATCTTAAGCTCACAAACAACTAAACCAGATACAAAACAGAAATAAACTAACTACCTAAACTATCCCTAGGGAGCGAGGTTATCATCTTAACTGAGCAATACAATATCACATACGGTGAGAAAAATCACAGATAGCTAATACTCTTCTCATGGTACATAACAAAAAACTTACAAATATTCAAATAACCAGATAGCCGATCATTCTATAACAACAGTTATTGCTCTTAGTGACAATGCATCCCAGAAAATACTGAAGAATAGTTAACAAGAACTTAGGCTCAAATGAACCAGTTATTCGCCCGAAATTTGTCACCGCCTGTGATTTTCCAGGACTCAACAGTAACTTATTGAGATAAAAAGCAATGCTCAGTAATGGCTACAACAACAAGTTCACTTCTTTATTTGCCTCGTCGATTACAGTTGTGGAAACTTAAACTTTCCTAGCTCGCGGCTTGGTGCTAATCACCGAGAATTCTTGCATTACAGCCCTCTCTGGTGTCGTTTTTGAAACAACATCATAAAGAGAATCTAACTTATCTCTTACCACAGTGAACCGTTCTTGGTTGGAATGATGTATGGTTTGCGACGTGGCATCAAATGATTCCATGACAACCTTGATGAGCCACTGTAGTTGGTTTTCCATCACAGAGCAGGTTATCCAAGCATGAAAATAATCAAATGATACCTTATTGTTGTCATACAAGAACAAACAATAAGAAGTCTTATTTCTGCCACAAAAAGACCAATAAGAAGTCTTATTTGATACACATGCATAAGACAAGGCCGTTATTGAAACATAGGAATAGCCTTCACAAGAACCTACAATAGAAAAAGTTGATTTACACTAGTACAAAAGTGCAGATTTTTACACAGAGGTTTTCCATGTTTCTTACTTTTTGGTGTAAAATATGATGTAACAGGAACGAGGCGTCACTGTATCCACGCCTAGCCATCGCTGTATCCATGCCGGGGGCCTTAGACGTTGCTCTATCCACGCCTAAACTCTTGGATGTCACTGTATCCACACCTGACCGTCTCTATAGCGACGACACCATCTTTTGTTCACTTTTTACACCTCGTTTTGAAAGTTTCTTCTAAAGAGTGACACATAATGAACGAAATAGTCATTTGCAAAGGAATGAATTTCAGTGTTTATGGATCCCCAAAATATAGGAAAATAAGAATAACATGATCTAAAATTCATGAATATATAACCTTTTAAAACATTTTCTTCCTTATCAACTTTGTAAGCCCACTTACAAGCAAGAATGATGCTTTCATTTGCATACTTGATGTCAACAATTTGAATTCCAACTGAGTCATGAACAAGTATGCCACAAATTTATCAATTAAAGTGATTCATATAACATAAGGAAATAAAACTTATCATTATTTAGGTTCTATTGAATTAATGTCCTATTTAAGTCTTGAATAGAACTAATTTCCTTGAAAAACCATTAAACCTTAACTAAATTATGGAAAAAAAATTATGAGTATGAACATGTCTTCTCCTTAATAAATGTACAATTCAGAGAGAATCATATTATGAACTTCATAAAAAATCAAGTTGGATACTGAAAGTATTATTTGGGAAGGAAGCTATTTTGTTTCCATATATCTTGCAATGAGAAAAAATCCATATCCCAACCATAAGTTTCTCTATAGTTGCTTAAATTTGTCAAACCTTAGGAATGAATTGAGAGTTAAATCATTGGGTGGGGTATGAGTATCATATGGGAGTTTTGTTACATCCTTAACTACCAATAGAGTAGTCACAAGGTCCATTTACCATCCTTTGTAGAGTCTTCCAATAACCTTTTTCCCACTTTCTTCGACATAGACAAAAACTTTTCTTTAGTAAATTTTGAGCACTCAATAGAACTATGGCTCAACCATCCAGTGAACTAGGGATTATTTCCTCCGCAACATCCTCTCTCTTCTATTTATAATTTTAATTGAGAAGAAAGGATTCTACTATGTAAATTTCAGCTCTCTGTTCAGTTCTATGTAAATTTGAGCTCTCATATCCGACGCTTAGGTTTTATTGTGACATATTTCTATAGACATGGATATATAAGCCTCGTATTGATACATAATGTCAATACACTACCATGACTTAACAAAATCTCTATGAATTGAAGTGACCATCAACGATATTCCTTAAAAGAGAATACAACTTGCCTTAACAATAATAGGAAAAAGATGAGTCCATTGAACAAGCAAAGAGATTACCAAAACAAACTCTCCCATTGAATGTCTTGAATCTAATGAAAAATAAATCTTGTTTCCTAGGGAGCCCATATAGGTGGATTTTAAATGTCTATTCTAAAAAAATGAAAAAAAAATTGCATTCCATAGTTTGTATATCAAAATTCAATCCTTTGGAACATGTAATTATAAAGGCTATCAAACTATCTATTTCCAATTTGATCAATGATGTGATGCCATCTTTGTCAATATAATGGCCATAATGTTCATTTGGTCCTAATCATTTGTGTGTATGGTCCATAATGTTCATTTAGTCCGCATTGTTCTTGAGTATGGTTTAACATCTAAACCAATTAGTCTTGAAGAAATAACCACATTTATTTTGTTACAACCTCTCTTTTTGTTTTACTTTTAACATTGGATTCTTCTATTTCTCTTTTTCTCTTTTATGAATGGAAGACTGGATCAATCATAGCCAATGGATTGGGATGAAGGACCAAAGATCAAATCGCATGCCCTCTTTCTGAGATCAAATCGCATGCCCTCTTTCTGAAATCAATGGTTAGTACTTCTGTCATCGTATGATTTACATTAATGCCCATTTTACACATTCTATTTTAGAAATTGATTACTGAATATATCTTGTATCAGCCTCTGCTATTTACATATTTTCCCTTAAACTAGCTTTGACCAATCACATGATATGATAAAAAACATGTTAATTACGGTTTCTGTATACCGAATATTCAAAGTAGACCTAAAGCTTTTAGAATTATTCCAATGTTGCATTTGGAGGTGACAAATTTGACTTCTGGGGTTTTGGGCTGCTTTTCTTTGATATAAAGAGTAACAAATTTCGTTTTGGAAACAAAATGACCGTCATGAAGATTGGCTACAACAAAATGGGTTTTTTGAAAAATCCCTAAGTTTGGCAAAGGTCCAGGGTTTGTGTATTCTGTAAAATCCACAAATCTCGTTAGGGTTTAGGTATTCTGCAAAGCGCAAAAATATGGGCAAGGTCCAATTTTGGGTATTTATTGATTTGGGGCAATTAGTGACATTTCTAAAAATGGCAGAAGGTTGGTACTCTCAAGAGGTGCTAAAGGCCGTTTTTCCCCTGATGAACGAAAAAGACCTAGCATTCTGTATGTGTGTATGCACGCGGTGGAGAGATCTAGCCAAAGATGATTATTTTTGGAAGAATTTGTGTACAAAGAAATGGCCATCTATTTGCAAAACCAAGGGATCTCCTCTAATTGGGGCTTCTCAGGGTTACCATAAACTTTACATGAGTCTCTGCAAGCGGCGACGTAGCCCCCTCCTGGTTCCCAGATTGTCCTTTGATGATATAGAATTCTATGTTGATATATGGCTGGATGATAAGTCAGTTTATTCAGATGTAGACCCTGGTACGCTCCTTTAGTCAGGGATTATAAACCCTCCTCCCAGAATTTGTGATATGATGAGGGATCATTTGAGAAGCCTATCTTGCAATATGAAAATTCCCGTGAGTCCCAGGTTCCGGGTTGTGTTCAGTGAGAGCATTCGTGTTTCTCTTCTCATAAGGTGAAGAGACAGTGATAAAGTTGCTTGCATTATTGATAAATCTGGCTTCGATTATGTTGATGGACCGGCATACAGGGCCCTTGCTTATGATTATTTGCAATTTTCTCCCTCATATCCGTTTGTATCAAAGATCAAAGCCTGGTTTGCACTGCTGCTGGTGGATGCTCAAGACGGCAACATGGACGTCTTTGGCATTGAAGTGGACTTTTGCGATGCTGCAAACTCCAACAGCGAGGTTTTATGGCTTCTAGATATGTTGGATTGGAAGTAGATAAAAAGCTTAGTGGATGGAAACAACTTCACTTTCCAAACACTCAAATAATAAAAGTTAAGTGTTCATTCGAATATGGCTGTTGATAAAAGATGTCATGCAGTTTCATCTTATCCTAGTAAGTTTCATCTTTGGTCACAATGTTTCTATCTAAAAATTTCATCTTATGCTAGTAAGTTTCATCTTTTCCTAGTTGCTATCTAAAAATTACATCTTGAAGCTGTACAGGTCACACAGCATGAGGCCATAGCATGCGAATGAGTTTCATTAGTCAGTGTTGATAATTTGTCTATCTATATGCAACAATTAGGAGGAGAACCTTTTGTCTGCTACAGTGTACAATTATCTCTCTTACATGCAGTTTCAGGATGGTCTCATCTGCACTCTGGCATATGTTATAATGCAACTACCTCATCATGTAAGAGTCCCTTTAGCAAAACTTAGAGTCTGTTCTCTCCAGCTTCCTATGAAGATAGAGCATCACCTTCCCAATGACCATTGCATTTGTAATTCCGATTCCATGAACCCGAGTCTAAAGATTACTCCATGTTTAAATGTCTTATTATGAGATCAGGGTGAAGTGTTTTTTGCTTTTTTAGAGATGACTTTAGTTTGTTGAAGGCCTTTGCATAGTTTGTTGACAAAAAATGCTTGTCTTTATTTCTTTGTGAAATGTTGTTCCTTTTGTTACTGCGCCTTTCCATTTTTTGTCAATTGTTGAGCTAGTATTCATACCATAGACATGGGCATTGTAGTTATTATATTAATAATTTTTTATTAAGCTGATGTTGCCATGAGATTTACAATTTTGTAAATCTATGTTCTATATCAGTTAATGTTTACAATTCTGTAAATATATACTTGATTTCAAATAAAATAAATCAACGAGTGAAGAATTTATGTTTCTTTGGATATTTTCAGGCTCAACCAAGGAGGGTGCGTGGCCCAACCCTTGCTCATCAGCTAACTCCCAGCTCGTTGGTTTTCCATCCAGATGCAGTTTTAATGTTGCTCAAAAAAGCATACAAGGATAACCACCTTGGACATCTGTGCCGATCGGTATGTCTAAGAAAATTTTCTGATGCATTTATATTTCTTTGTTGCAAAACCGTTGTGCTTGTTTTAAATTAATTTCTTAGTGTTTTATAAATATTAACTATAGAATCTGAGTTTTTCAGTCATCTTTCAGGTTGCTAGACTATTACGCAAGCTTACTGCACCTAGATATTCCCCGGAAGTGACAGTACCCGTTGTGGAGGCACAAACATTATTTGGGTATGAGGATATGAGAATTAAAAGAGAATCAGTTGTTCAGGCACCAGTGGCAGATTATTCATCTCTCTTTGGAGAAGAATTTAAACTCTCTGAGGAGGATGCATCTGACATCAGCAGTTTAAATATTCTACATATTGCTTCTTTAGAAGAGGCACTTCTTCATATTCTTTATGCTTGTGCATCCCAGGTATGTGCATTTTTTGGTAAATGAATATTCTTGTTGACTGGTTGAATGGAGTTTGAAATATGATAGTTGTGGCTCAGTTAATTTTTTATCCCTGGATAAGCCTTTCTAGATGGCACTTGTTAAGGTTGGGTCAGACTTTTTTCTTCATTGCATACATAGCTGCTTTTGGTGAATTTTATAATGGATATTAAAGCCTACCAATATCGAAGATGAACCTTATACGAGTGCCATATGGGTCTTAATTTTGGTGATGTCTCTACAAAGTTACAAACTGATGTTTGCTCTGGTTATATAGTATTTGTAACTTGATTTTTTTTCCAACCATAGTCAATATTAATAATACTTCCATATTTGTTCTATTTGCTTTATTTGGAAAATTGGTCTACTTTGAGAGGGGCATTGAAAGAACAGTATATGTATATCAGTGGCATTGAAAGAGGGGGGTTTAAAGAACAGTATGTGTATGAACATGACTCATTAGAATGACCATAATTGATTTAAAACACTTCATCTCAAAAACTAAATTTGCCCTGTGCTATCAGTGGCATCATACCTCACTGATCACTATGACTAACACCTCATTGATTATTATGACTAAATAAAAATAAACATCTCAATTTGACATACAACACAGAGTCTTCCCCTCTGGCTTCCTTGTGTCCAATTGATACTCCTATGATAGCAAATCTTAGGTCATTTGTTCATTCAGATTTAGGTTTGATTGATCCATTTGTGTAGAGGTAGTTGTTAGGTTCCCTCGTATATGGTAAACACTATATCTGATATTTGTTTTGCAGCTAGCACCTTGAAATAGTGTATGATGGAGCCCAAGTAATTTCATTTGGTTTCTACAAAACATGTGCTCCAATACTTAAAGCACATAATGCATTTTAGTTTGAGGTATGTTGGTGCTGGAGAGTTGGTGTTGCATGGGTTTACACATTCTAATTGTGTAGGTAGTGCCAGTGATAGGAGGAGCATCTCAAGATGTTGCTTCAGTTTGAGTTCAAGTGTGGTTTCCCGATCCAAATGTAGGCATGCTTCAATGGCACTTAGCTAAACAAAGGTAGAGTGCATGACAACCAACCCTGCTAATTATAAATCCATCTAGCTTCGCAAGTAATTAGCAAAGTTGACATATTAGACATTGAACACAATTGTGATTTACTGTGACAATCAAAATTGTACCATAAACTCTCTAAGAATCCTATGCTCCATGATCAGTCCGAGCATATTAAGATCAGGTACTATTTCATCAGAGACAAGGTCCAAAAGGTAGCAACAGTTCCTTAATACATTCCTATAGATTGATACGTTGCAAATATCTTGACCAATCCCCTAGGGAAAAAGGGAAGTTCTAGATGTCCAAGGAGAGACTTGGATTGGTGAACTTGTCCTCACTAAGAGGGAGTGTGTGTTTTCACTTGTGTGTAGCTTAGGTTGTGTTCCACCAATGACACTTTCGTCTTCCAACAAAAGTATACAGTAGCAGCAATATGCCCTCCCTTCAGCAATTTCATACATTAGTTAATTAGGGCACAAGGGCATTTATGGAGGAGAGAGAGAGACGGTGCACATGCATGACAAAAGCATGCATATGCCATCCTGAGTTCAGTTCAGTTCTATTTCTAACTTTTTCTCTAGTTAGTAGTTAAATACACAATTAGTTCGAAGGCATAGTTCACTAGAAGTAGATATGCCAGGCATTGATGCACACGTATTCGCAATCTTAGTTCAAATCTCTAGGAGGATGCATGCTTGCACCTCAGTTCATCTCCAATAGAGGCACATTTCAATTGGCTCATTTATCGATGCAAAGAAAGTGCATTAGGGTTAGGGTCTGATACTTTCAATTGGCACATTGTTGTGCATGTGTCCAGATTCATTCTACCTTCTCTTTCTCCTAGTCTGTATTCATTCTGCCTTCTCTTTATCCTAGACTGTAAAGGGGTTAGAGAGCAGACATCTGAGCTCTTCGAGAGGTAGTTTGAGGATTCATTAACTTGATGTTTTCATATTTGAATGAAAACAGAGATACTAATTTGAGTCTGAATCCTGGGAATTTTCCTTGTGTATATGATGTTTGTGTTTTCAGTATTGTATGTTCGTAGATTAAAGCATTCATAAGTTGCAGTTTTGATTAAAGATTAAAGTTTTCAGTTACATAGTTTTGGGAGTAATATTCTGAGTGCATAATCTCCTTACCATGTGCTAAAAATGAACAAGAAGTTAGGGCTAACACCCATATATGGGACCTTGTCTTATGGATGTACTAGTGGTCCTTTCCAATGAAAACTTTGAGGTCCAATCTTTTTGAAAAGGGATGGTATGTTATGTACCACCCTAGTAATGTAGTAAAGTCCTAATTAGGGCCTATTAATATTAGAGATGGTATTAATATTAAAGTCATGGATGCAGGATCTGGATCGACATGTCCCGTTGCACATGATATAGGCACCTATGGTTTTGAAATTTAATATATGGTCTCAGGGTTAACATAGTTATTGTAATCCTCATGTGCTTATCAAATATCAATTATCTTGTATATCTTGCTTATGCAAATGTATTTGGATGCTGCCCCTCAAAGTGGCTAGCAAGTTTCCCCCACTCGAATCAGGTGGATGTTACAAATCATTGCTATTGCATTGTTATTATTTCATTGTTGCTATGTTTTCTGCACTATTCTAGTGAGTCACTAGTGACTTAATGGTTGACTTTGGATCTTAACAGATTTCTATACCTTTATTATCACTCTAGTTAATAAACTATCAAAAGTATTAACATACATCAATCATTATTTCTATCATGAACCAATGTGACAATTCTCCACAGATCACACCTTTTGATTCTAATTATGTAAGTTAGCATCTAAAGTTTTTACGCTATGCCCCACTTTTGTTGGTGAGTTATTACCTAAGACTATGTTTCCTTTCTTATTATTTTTTGTGGATTCAAATGACTTTGCCAGGGGTGCACACTGAATCTGCAGATGTTGGGCATTGTCCTCATATCCATGTTTGGGGCCATATCCAACTTGGTGCCAAATAGGAGCACTCTTCTATTAGCAACACTTTCTGACATAACTTCTGAGTGGTAGCATGCATCTCCTTACATCTTCCAGGATGAAATCTCATTGCAACTACTCACCATCGAAGATAGGTATTTCATGCATGCGAGAGGTTTCCACCTATACTGTCTTTATGAGTCGACTTCAACTGTCGGGTTTATACAGGCTCAATCTGTGCCATGATAACTCAATTTCATCCTCTTCATCAGTTAGTGATTATAATGTTTTAACTTTTAACATGAGCATCTGTACTTGTATTGGTTGATTTTGTCTTTTTTTTCATATCTGCTATTTTTGCCATATATTTAATTTGGGCTGTTATATTTATTCGTGCATATGTTTACATAACATGGTTTCAGTTAATTAAAATTTTGTTCATTATTTTAATAGAATTTGGACAGGGTCAATTATGTTTGTAGATTTCAAGGTTACCAGGGATTGAAGGTTTGCTTATGGCCCATGGGTAGGGCGGAAGATTTGACTTAAGCATTTCGGAAATTTTAATTTAGGGTATCCGACAAGAAATATTTTTTGGGGGAAGGTATTTGAGGTTTGAGGATTGTTTACAAGATTATTTTGGAAGTTGGCTCCTGTGTTGAGAAATTAGCCTCTAGTGAATTCAAATTTGATTCTAGTTTTTCTAGAATGTATATTTTTGAGAAGTTGAGTCTAAAATTGTTTCTAAGAGTAACTATGAAGGGTGCCAAAATAAGAAAAAAGAATCTAGGGTGAGAAGCAGGAACATTAGGAGATCTGAAATGGGAGAAAACATTGATATAGAATAAAAGGATTCTACTTTTAGTGATTATCATCTCTATGTCTGACAATGGGTTTCTGATTTACACAATATTAAGTTGTTTATTTTTCCTTATTTTCATGGTCTTTGATAAGTGTTTGTTTCATTTGTGCACTTTAAGAGCTGAACCAGGTCCTAAATCTGAGCATCATTGAGGAACTATCATAGCTGGGATTTTGAACCTTGTTATTCCGCCTCTCTTGTTTTCTATCTAAAAGGAATACATGCTTGTTGGAATGCTAGGAAACTGTTTAGTTGCATTCTGTAACTAGTAATATCTTGTCCACATGAGAATTTGAGATTGCTGCTTTTATTAAGTCTATTTATAGGTAAATCCACTATATGTGGATTTGCTAGCAAACAGACTGATCACAAACATAGTTGAATTAACTATTCTTTTTGGTGTACTAAATTACTAATTACATCCAAATTATATTCCATCAGGCCAATATATGTCTCCTCACGATCCTGACGAGGGGCCCTCTCTAACTGATTGGAGGGTGCAGCGGTGGGAAAGCTCATGTCAACAGGTTGCACTGCATCCTCTTTTTGAAAATTCTGATACAAATTTTGGTGGACAAGCACCAATGATGACTATCTGGAAGAACACGGTAAATATGAACATATCTCTAACTAAGGACTACAAAGGTTCTCTATCCATTGCTACACCAGGAAATTCAAATGGTGGAAATAGTGACAAATTTAACTCTGACCTAGCTAATCAGCACAATGACGTAAGGATGCTAACAAGAATTGTCTTTTTAAGTCATGGGGGGGAGGTTGCTTTTGCTTTTCTCTATGGCGATGTTCATTTATTATCTGGCAATAAATTTTCTCCCATAGATTACTACTGTGCCCCAGTTGGGGTTTCTGTTTCCCTACCAGCTTTCTCTTCAACTAGCTATTGCTTGGCCTCAGTTTGGTATGATAACAGCAGGGATTGCAGTGTACTGAAGATTCTACATATTCTACCCCCTTCCAGTCAAAGTAGTCAATGGAAGGGTAATGCAGCAGCCTTGGAACGAGCCATTACAGACAGGTATGAAGTTGATTTTATTTGTTATCTTGTTGCATCTCTGTATTTATATTGTGGTTACATTCATTGGCCTACAATTTGATTATTCTCAGCCATTACCAGAATTTTGTGGAGCCTCTGTATTTGAGTTGATTGGTGGGATGCTGTTGGTTCTGCACAAAGTGCAGCAAAAGATGATATAGGTAAAATCAATGCAAATTGTCAAAGGATAATTATGATCAATTATGTGTTGGCTAAAGATAATGGTTTTGTATATAAGGGTTTGATAAATCCAGATGCATGGTTGTTATGTAATGTGTCTGTAGTCATAGTGAATAGAATATTTTGTCAAGTTCTGATCCCTGCTATCTGCATCTGGTTTCACTAGCTTATGTATGAAGCAACCAGACATTGTGATAGGCATCTACATGTTGAATGTATATCATACTCTGAGACCATATAGTGTTTGGCAGACACACGATAAAGACTCCCAAAAACAGATAAGATATATCTAAGGAACAGTTGAGCTTTCTGCTCTTGGCTATGAATTTTCCTTTTTGGAGTACTTACAGTTCTAAAAGTTGTAGACTTGTAATGACTGAGAAGATGGAAATTACACTTTTACTTTATCTATGTTTTGGATAAGGATAGTTTGTGCAAGGTTTCAAATAGGATATAGATTTTGCTTCAAAACGAGCATTTAGTAACTATTTGGAGATCAAGCTTTAGTATCTCCAGTGTGTTTTGATCAAGAATGGTATTCCCCCCACTAAGTGGAACCTAGTAGAGTTCTCAATTGATATAACTAAATATTGAGGAATTAATCAGGTGCCCAAAACTCATTCTAATATGATTCAATCATAAGGAAGAGATGATTCTTTATACAAGTGGCATGCATTTTCTATTTTGTCAGTCTTCCATACGAGATATTCCCAAAGATATCCCTTCTTTTTTAGTGTCCTTATCATTCCTGAGTTGGGAAACCAAGCTATAACTAGGTGAACTATAACCCTAATTATCTGTTACATTGACCGGGTTCTTCCAATCTAGTGATGTGTTATTCTAGGTTCTTCAGTAAGTTTCTTGAAGACTCAGGCTACCTTTATTTTCAATTTCACTGCATGGCAAAGATTTTGAAATATTAATATAGATGGTGTTTTTGGCTTTCCCCACTGGGTAGAAGAGGAAGCTTTAATCTAATTATGCTGTGGTTGTGATGGCCTGATTTTCATTATTTTTGCTTTTTGACAAATTGATTTGTTGGTCTTTTTGTTCTCTAACTGTATGCATTGATATCCATGAAATGCTGGACGCACACCCCTTGATGTTTTCTAGTTCTTATTTTTTGCAGTTAAAATAATTTGTTTACATTTTTCCGTCCCTTAATTGTAGGAGGACTTGGAAACTTTTGATGGATTAAGTAAAGGAAAATATACAATTGGTCTAGGACAAGACTGCATGACTTTCTGCACAGACTTGGAAGATGTTATTTCTATGAGGTAAGAACAAGATTTTCTGATATCTTGTATGGCATTTTGACAATCTTGTACATATTTTTTCACTGCCTATTACCATTGAATTTATGTTCATTCATTGTTTCATTATCATATATTTTGAGGCAACTATACATTTTATTCTCATGTATGGTACTTGCGTATGGTAGTAGAATAATATTTTCACAAGATAGAGGTTATATCATGCTTGTTTGATATTTCCCAATAATTTTCTGAGCTGATTCCTCGTATGAATGCCTGCAGTTTGACAGCAGTAACGTTGCTTTTGGAAAATTATGAAATTGATCCAAAACAAATTGGTCACTTGGAAGTTGGTAGCGAAACTGTTATTGACAAGAGCAAGTCAATAAAGACTTGGTTGATGCATATTTTTGAGGTTTTTTCCCCAATTCACTAAACTCATTATTAAAATAGCTTACAGTTTTTTTCTGTAATTTTCTACCATGATAATTAAGACCATAATAAGTCCCATCTATATTATTTAAAAGGCAGTTAAGAGATATTTAGGTTTTTAACCTTTCAATGTCAGTATGCTCAACAAAAGTAAATCTATGAGACTGGCCATAACTGTCTTAGACATTAGGAATTTTACATTCAACTTTTACCTTTAACTGCTCATTAGCAAGAAGTGAGTTCCCCAAATTTGTTCCAGAACTCAGCAACTCCAAGAAGATATCCTAGAGCATTGACTGTAATAACTGCTCATTGGATGTTAAGTAACTGCTCATCAACAAGAAGTGAGTAGGGGTGGCATGTTATATACCCAATAAAGGGGTAATTATACAATATTTGAAAACTACCTCTTCAAAGTTTGTTCCACATAGAGATTCAAACAGAGACGAGTGCTAGGACCTGTATGCTGATATCAGTTTTACTTTTCTTAATGATGAGGTCCTATGCTTTAGTGAAAATGAGCATAGAACCATTTGAGATTTCAACAAATGAATATGATACACCACCAGATGCATCTCTTGCTCTGAAAAATTGCTCAATTGTATACAAAAATCCCTCAACAAAGAGGGTAGAAGAGACCACAGCTGCACTCCATGGATGAACATGTGATGGGAAACCATGCAACGAGGAGCTCAGAAAAAGTTTGTTAAGGTTCCTTGTGTTTTCTTTGCTCACAATTCCTCTAAAATTTGTCAAAGTTCCAAGTACAGACTCTATAAGCTTAAAGCTAGCTCCTAGCTTCCCCAACAGCTCTTCCTGCTTTGACTTGTCATAACCTGCTTGAAGCAGCAAATTTAGTGAAAATAGTGCATCATCTTCGCATTCTTTTCCATCAAGAACAAAAAGCACAGCTTTTCGCAGTGCCCCGACATGCATGCTCAAAAGGGATTTCAATATTTTCAGCAAAACGCTTGATTGCCCATCCTTCAATACACAAAAAACTAACTGCTCACAAAGTGTGAGTAATGAAGTATCTTTAGATGTATGCTCTATCCAAAATGTGTCCTCTCTTGAAACTGGTATCTTTCTCAGAGACACTTTCCCCAGACCTGCCTGGAGCAATGATAAAATTAAACACAGCCATGCACTATGCCTTAAGAATAACCAACCGCTTTCCTTCACACTATGCTCTTTGTATGATGTTTGAAGCTGAGAGAGTATATCTAGAATGATATTTGCCAGCTATGATAGCTCCCCTGTATGGCCAAAATGAACATTATGGGGCAGAATTCTGCTAAAACTTATGAAGTATTCAATTTCAAGCAACTTGTCTCTGCCCAATTCAGGACTCCATGGCAAAGCACCAGCTTCCTTAACATCAATATCTGATAGAGTGATCCAGCCAAGTACAAAACAATATCTTTCAAGTATAAGCTCATGACTAATATGGTGGACATTATTTAATAACATAGTGGGTCTTTTGTAATGATTAGGCTAACTTACATTAATTAGAATCTTAATTTAATGACTAATATGGGGGGACTTATTTAGTAGCATAGTGCGTCTTTCTAAATGATTAGGCCACCTTACATTAATCAGTCACCATACATGTACCAACCTTACCACTAATGGACCCTTAGGCCTTTATTACATTACTAGGGAGGGTCATAAGTTATGATACCTTCCATAAGATTGGGTAGATTCTCTAAAGTGTTTACTAAGTTGCCAGTCTCACTACTGCTGTTTCTGGTGATTGGTCACCACATCATGTTCAAATGAGTTAAACATTTCCATTTTTTTTATTAAAAAATAGAGTGGATGGTTTTTGTCAGTGTTATTTTACTATGGAAGATTTCTACATGCTAAAACATGGATTGATATATCATTGTATTATTCTTTTGAATTTACAAGGTTCTTAGCAATGCTTATTCTGCTATAATTTGCAATATACTAATATTGTTTTTTAGTACATACTTATAATATGCCACAGTGTAAACATTGCAAAGATGTCTAAATCTTCCAAGCCACGAGCTGCTTGAATTCTTGAAAAACATTAGAAAAATAGCTGCCAACCTTCTAGGATACCTACATTTTTAATCGCATATATTGAAGGGAAGTGATAAAACAATTGACTAAAAATATTGTAATATTTCAACTTCCAGAAAGTTGCCTTCAGTAATTTGCAATAACTGAGTTGATATCCTCTGATTTAGATTGCAGATGGGATGTAGAATCAGTTGTGATTGACTTTATCTGTTGTGTATGGCTCTGGTTGTGACTTTGTCTCTGAGAAAGGAAGCTGAGACATTTTAGGAAGCGGTTTTCATAGAATGTAGCCAAAGGCAAGTGAGTTGATGCTTTAGTGGCATTTTCTGTCTTTAGGGATTGGCCGGTGGAGAAATTGAAGGAGGTAAAAGTTGCTGATGCTCTAAAGCACCCTAACTGGAATATGGGGAAAAAAATCATTGTTGACTCTGCCACCTTGTTTAATAAGGTATGGCATCATTGCTTTGTAATTTGTCATTGTTTTATTTCTCTTTATTAACCTTAATGCTTTATTGAGTTGTTTTCCTTTCCAAATCTGAATATCTGGTATCGGAAATGTTATTTGTTCTTAGGGTCTTGAGGTAATAGAAGCACACTACCTTTATGGAGTTGACTATGACAATATTGAGATTATGATCCACCCGCAATCGATAATTCATTCAATGGTTGAGACACAGGTAGGATATGTTGTCTAGCAAATGTACTTGTGTTTAGGATCTACTTCTTGTTTTTTTCAACACCAAATGTTTTTCTGATGGAGTTTTGGCTGCTTTTATTTACCAGGATTCCTCTGTTTTGGTTCAACTGGGTTTTCCAGATATGCGATTGCCAATACTGTATACAATGTCATGGCCTGAAACAATATCATGCTCGGAGATAACCTGGCCACGGCTTGATCTTTGCAAGTATGTATTCTTACTAATAAGCTGGTTTGCTTGTATTTCTGATTAGAATGGAAAGGACTGGTTATAAGAAACTGTTTTTCTGGAAATTTCAATTGTTAATGATTTAACATAGTTACAATTGTCTTCTATTGTCTCTTTTGCTGAGTGGCCTGTAAATCTGTACACACATACTGGTTCGATGTGTCATGGATTAGTGAAGCATGATATGTTTTTATGCAGGTTGGGCTCATTAACCTTCAAAGCTCCAGATTGTGTAAAATATCCTTCAACGGATCTTGCTTATTCTGCTGGTAGAGCAGGAGGAGCCATGACTGGAGTCCTTAGTGCAACAAATGAGAAGGCTGTCGAGTTATTTATTGATGAAAGGTGTGTTTCCTTGTTAATATATTTTGCGAGTCTTATACTGGGATTAGAAAGTATGCCTGCTGACCATAAAACCAACTCTTTTGAAAAGTTCATATGCAAGGATTTTTAGTTTGTTAATCTGTATATTTTCCCTGGAAAATGATCCATGTTTCAACTTTCAATATACTTAGTACACCAGCCTATCTTTCGAGCCAACCATCATTAATTGATTCCAAATGGTAATCCATCATTCCTGTTGATTTAGTAGTAAATTTTCTATTACATGGAAGAAAGGCATGGAAAGTTGTAAATTTTTGTGTAACAAGTTGATAACATACTTTCTACATGTAAATGGACATTGAAATGAAGTTACAGAAGAGGTGAGCTAACATTGCCTTTTCTGTCTAAAATTTCTGTTTGTTTCTTTTTGCAGAATTTCCTATCTGGATATTTTCAAGATTGTTGAAATGACATGTGAAAAACACAAAAATGAGCTACTGCACCAACTTTCATTGGAAGAGATAATACACTATGACCAATGGGCCAGAAATTATGCTGCTTCCTTGGAAAAATCCAGCTTGGAGCCTGTCACAGTCTGAGGAATTAGCACACCAAAGCTTTCATGTTTGGCTTATAAATAATTTTGCAATGGAAGATATTTCTTCCCTTGAAGGGATGTCTATATGATGTAATTTATTGGCTTTCAGCCATACCAAATTTGTAAGAGTACTTCTAACTGTTTGTAAAAAGACAAAAGACCAAAATAGGTAACTGGAGGTTTTTTTCCAAGGTTGCACAATTTTCATATATGCTGGTCTTGCATGAGCACAAACTTCTCAAATTAGTCCATATGAAAATAGTCATAGTAAAGGCAATCCTGGCTTTAATCATACACTATAGAATGTTGAAGATATTTATAGAAATTCCGTTAAGAGGGCTTTTGAATTAGGTACTCTGCTAGAGATGGCTATAATAAACTAAAATTCCATGTATCACCTTTGCTAAACTATGATTTAATTTTGGAACCTATGCCCATCATCAGATAATTCATGTCACAGGATCTGCTCCAGTTGCTCAGCTGATAATTCGAGTCATTGGATCTGGTTGGGTTGCATGTAGATTATAAATTTGTGGAAGGATGCACATGGTCAGTCAGCTTGAGGAGTACGTGTCACCTTCCCAAAAATCTATATTGCAACAAAAGCTCATTGTGATTAGTAGATAGTTTTGTCAATAATTCTATCAATGTGCCACTATGAATCTTGTATTGCAAAAAAATACAAATGCTACTTTCATAGATGAAGTATAAGGGAATCCTATCATTACAATGACTCCCTACATTGGCTATTGAACATTAAGACGTGAGCCACTAAATTTACATCAACTATTGATTACAGCCTAACAAAATAATTTAAAGGGTAAGGGGAATTGAGAGCAGGTATAGTCTGCCCGTCGCAGGTATAGCATCTCCGTCGCTATTCCTGGGGTTTGCATTTTTTTTTAAAACTTATACAAAGTGTGGATACAGTGACGGCCAGGCATGGATACAGAGACGGCAAGGCGTGGCTATAGAGAAGTCTTATTCTTGGGTTTGCATTTAAAAAAAAAAACCTTATACAGAGCATGGATACAGCAACGGCCAGGCGTGGATATAGAGACGGACAGGCGTGGATATAGCGACAGCTTAGACATCTAACGAAATATAGAACATTGTCGCTCTTGCAATGCAAATTAGGGGTCATCTCTATTGCGACGAAATTGTTTCCACGAAAAAAAAAACACTTAGACGTGGCAATATCCACGATTTTCTATGGATATTGCCACGTTTTGCCGTGGCAAAATTGATCACTTGTACTAGTGGTAGAAGCCATTCCTTCTGAAGAGTATGCTATCACACAAGCATGATGGTAAACAAAGGCATGATTTCTTTGATTTGTTTGCTTGGTTCAGTGGTGCACATGATGGTTCACATCTTCATAAGTCAAAATTATTGAGAGCCACATTTGATATGGTATATGGATTTTCCACCATCTTATACATATGGTAAATACATTCAATGGGTTGGCACACTCGCAGTTGATGACAAATAGGTTGCATACAATGGACTGCTAAAATATATTTTCCAACCTTTTGATTCATGGCCATCTTATGTGAAACATCATGGTTACTTTCTTCCACAAACAAAAAAACACAATCAACCTTTCTATTCAGGATTTGTAGAAACGTTTAAACAAATATGGAATGTCATATCAATAATGTTTTGAACAACATGATGATGGCAATTTGAGAATACGATTTTTGGTATCTTTAATCTCTGTTTTAGTTGTCATTACAACCATTTCAAGAAATAGCCATCATTTCTTGTTTATGAATATGTTTTCATCAAAGAAAGGTAAGAGTTCGTTGGCTCATCTTTACCATCCACTAATGCATACATTGGTTTTAGCCATCATGAGCATGATACATGCACAATGGAAATCCTATAGTATCCTTTTCAAGGTTTGATGTAAAGTTTATCTCAACAGCATGAAGGTAATGATTACTCCTAGAATTGGTCATTTGTCAAGGTTGACAGAATTTTTGAAATGAGTTTGATTGCAGTGGAATGTGCAAAAGAATGCTTGGCCTCTTGTTCAACGAATAGTCCTGTAGCATTGGCTTGGCTTTGATGGTATATAAAACATGGTTGCCTCTATTTACAATCCTAAAGGAATTTTTCATACTAATTTGGGCATTTTTGTTCTGAAACAAGCACATGCTGCCATGTAATAGTGTATGGAACAAGGGTAGGTGATTTGCTCCTCCCATGCTCTGAAAAAAAATTTGATCATTTTAATGCTGCATTCAGTTGCTCTATTCATCCCTTTTACATATATTCATATATCATTTCATGCTCATCATCTTGAGGATTCAGTTGGTGTGCCAATTGTTGGAGATCATTGGTAACAATAACAAGTGGTTTTCTCTCAAAATCACAAAGAGGAAATATCAGGAATTGATTACACACTTAGGTTAAAGTTGGTTTTAATTTCATGAGGACATATGAAATATTCAGTTTGGGGGAGTGGTTTTTGACATTCTTTGTGCATACTGATTTTTACTCATTCACATCTTGCAAAAGTCCAGAAATTTAGTGAAGGATATCTTGCAAGCGGTGAGCTCGTTTTTCATGAAATTTTGAGGGAAGGAGCATCATGGTAAGAAGAACAAACATGGAAATTTTCAGCTCAATCCAGTGCATGGTTTTCAAGAAAATGACCATCATCACCTACAAGCAATTTGTATTTTTCTCGAAATCCATGATGTGAGTTTCTCTAATTTTTTGTGTGGAGATGCATTAAAAATGATAAATACCTTCTTTGAAAATTTCGGCTGAGCTTATCCAGCATGTACGTTCATGCTGGTTAAGCCAGTTGACGTGGGTCTAGGTCGAAAAAGTCCACCCTCCCGGATTGTTTTTAATCTTTTCGACTGCATTGTACCCACTGCCATCATTTTAATGTGGCCTGTACTCCGCCGTCCCGAGCAGCATTGTCTTAATGTGGGATGTACTCCGCCGTCACCTGTACTCCACAGTCCAGAGCAGCATTATAAGACTCAGCCCTGCTAAGCGTCGTATGGTCGCTGGTGCGGCGCTTCGACGAGCCCCAAATCTACAAGCAATTCGTCCGTAGCTGTTTCATAAGGTCTGGTCAGGGGGATCTCAAGGTGAAGGTCGGCTGCCTGAGAGAGGTTCGAGTCGTCTTCAGTCTCCCCGCAACCACTAGCATAGAGCGACTGGACATTCTAGACGAGGAGCGGCATATTTTGAGCTTCAGTATCGTGGGAGGCGATCACAGGCTCACCAATTATCGATCCATCACCAATCTGCACGAGAGAATTATAAATGGGAAACCCGGAACCATTGTGATTGAATCCTACGCGGTGGATGTGCCACACGGGAATACGAAAGAGGAGACATGCTTATTCATGGATACCATTGTCAAATGCAATCTGCAGTCTTTGGCTCACGTCTCCCAGCATTCCATCGGCTATTTATAGTTTCGCAGGTGGAAGTAATTGTTTTTAGAGATTCGTTCATTCTGTTTTTGTTGGGTATGCAGTTAATTGCGAATCATGTGTACAGGCGGCGCATTTTTGAAGGAAAGTAGCAGCAGAGGGTGTTAGAGAGAGTGCAATTCAATGGTTTGAGGGTATTTTCAAGCCACAAGATCTCGCGGTGCTGGAAGATGTAGAAATGGTAAGTGGACGTGCATTCAACTGATCAACTATTATCAACTAGACAGTCTGTCGTTTAAATCTGCTGCTGAAGTGTAACTGTAGCTATCGACTTGATAGTAACAACTTTTGTCTATTCTGAATTCTATTGCATTTCTATTCCATAGAGCCTGCACCTTAGGCAGAATTGTATGACTTTTCTTTATTAATAATAATTGCATTTCTATTCCATAGAGCTTGCGCCTTAGGCAGAATTGTATGACTTTTCTTTATTAATAATAATTTGTATGAACAGAAATTCATCTTGACTGTATATTTTGCTCATCTATATCCTTGCTGCATAATTTGTTTTTTATTTTCACTATATCCTGTTTAATAAATCCTTTGACAGGCTTTCGCTCTTCATGTAGCTAAATATTATTTTTCAAAAAAAGGACTTATTTGTTTTTTTATTTAAAACTGGATATTAATAATGATTTAAAAGTATTATTGATTTCTCAATATTTTTAGCTGAATAGTTATGTTGATAGGGGTATATATCTTAGAATTTTGAGGTGAACTATTATTTATGTTTTTTTAACTAAGAAAGGGAATGAGATAAGTGTACTGGCTAGATTGATTCTATAGACATCATCCAAAATTAAACAAGAATGAGACAAGTGTATTATCAAGATTAATCTATGGACTTGGTCCAAAATTAATAAATAATAATATCAAAAAAATAAAAAATAGTTAATTAACATGTGATAAGTACAATTAATGATAGTTGTAAATATTAAAGTTAAATTTTGAAACTATTTGATTATTAGATACAACCACTAGCGTAAAACTCCATCTATTATTAGATACAAATTGGATAATTATTACCTTGATTATTAGATACAACCACTACCTTAACTCCATCTATTATTAGATACAACTATTAGCTTAATTCCAATGAATCTACAACTATTAGGTTAACTTCAACTCTAATCACTTAAGGATTAGTCCAACTAAATTTGGCATCTAGCTAATGTGCAGTCATGTAAGAGTAGAACTCCTATTAAAATAGTTCAAACTCAAGTGTAACACAACACTAGTAGGGTCGTGGTACAATTGTTAGCTTAACTTCAACTCCAATCATGACTATTGCTTGAACTCCAATTGTTGATATATTAATTCTTAAATTCACTAATTCAACTATTAGACTTAATTCCAGTGATTCTACAACAATTAAGTTAACTTCAACTCCAATCATGGTTGTTTTGGATAACTATTAGATATAAATATTACCTTAACTCCAATTATTCTAGAACTAGTAGCTTAACTTCAACTCTAGTCACTTCTAAGTAGATTTAAAAATTAGCTTAACTCTAATGATTCTACAACTATTTGTTTAACTTCAACTCTAATGGATTCTAAGTACATTTCACATCTAGGAGTCTAGCTAATGTGCACTCATGTAACACTCGAACTCCTAATAAAATCATTTGAACTCCAAATAAACTCCTCTATGTTTTTTCATCTATGGACAAGTGTACTTCCCATATTGATTTTATGGGTATCCTTACAAATTTATAAATAACAATTTCAAAAATATAAAAAGAAAAATAGCGTAGTTGAGACAAGCCTACTTCCCAATTGATTTTATGGGCCTCTTTAAAAATTCATAATTAACAATTTCACAAAACAATTTGTGATAGCCGAAAAAATTAAACTTCAACTTAGTAGTTAAAACTCCAATCATGATGATTAATTATTAGATAACTATTAATAATTCAAATATATACTTGTTGGTGTATTCCAAACATATTAATTTTATTAATATGATTGTTGCTAGTTATTAAACAATAAAGTATGTTAGATATCAAGCAATTAAAAATAGTTTTGATTTCTCAAAATTATTATTATCATGTATATTTTTACAAAATAATAATAAAATTAAAACTTTAAATATATTAATGTCAATTTTTCATTCAAATATTTTTTCTTAAATTTATGAACAATATAAAAGTAATAATGGTTCATACCTACCAAAATAAATGTTAAAATGTAATTTATAAAACATAAAAATTAACCAGATCAACCTCTTTGTAGATGTCCCTATTCTATAGTGGCT
>LPNX010447337.1:141979-201866 GCA_001517045.1 Pseudotsuga menziesii | reverse complement strand
TCTTTCCTATTATTCTTATGTGGTATGTACCTTATTCATTGTCAATTCTACTATTGAATTTAATTTGGGATTAGATGCCCACTTTCCTTTGCACTAAAAATTTGATTTATAATTCTTAAGTCTTAACTATCAAAATTATGGAAATGGTCTTATGTGGGTTTCTTCTTCACCCAATAATTTTCTCATAACTTCACTAGCACCTATTTAATATGGGATGATCAATATGCTCATTATGATATTTAGGGATAGCATGATGGATTTATTTCTATATTTCATGATTTTTGGGAGTATATTGTAGTTGGGAATCTAAACCAACCTTGTAAGTTGGTGGAGGAACCGCATCAAGACAAGACACGAAATAAAATACATAAAGGAAAAATTTGGGATGATCAATATGCTCATTACATGATATTTAGGGATAGCATGATGGATTTATTTCTATATTTCATGATTTTTGGGAGTATATTGTAGTTGGGAATCTAAAGCAACCTTGTAAATTAGTGGAGGAACCACATTAAGACAAGACAAGAAACAAAATACATAAAGGAAAAATCATAAATGGAATACCTCATTATCCATCCATATCAAAGCCATGGGGACTTCACTTAATGAACATCTCACATAGCACGTGCGAATGTGGGATATTAAAGAATACCCTTAATTTCCAGAGATATTGACCCAAACTCTTTTTGTTGAAACGCCCTCCCAATACTTAAAACCTCCTCCTCGTCCCTTTTTATACCTCAATCCTTATAAACCACCCTACCCACCCCCACCTTAAACCCCTCGTCCCCCCCCTAATACCTGCAATATATTGGTTCAATTTTTAATAATTTAAAACCCACAATATGAACTAACCCGATAGGATATTGGTCAACAAGTGAAGCCCCCGTGATCAAACCATGCCCATTTATTTTGTTGGATCATTACTTTTTCATCATTGTTGTTTGGATTCCATATGTATATCAATTCCTTTTAGAATATGACACATGGGAAAGTTATATATATCTTATATTTTCTAGAAGGAAATCTTGAAAAACTAGAATCACATATTGAAGATACTCACAGAATGGGAAACCAACGCATCCATTCCTTTTTGGCCACTACAATGATTGGCATTTTTCTTTGAAATCCTTTCCCCCTTTTTTGGTACCTTCTTATGTTATTTATATTTCCAAAATCTTAATGGTATTGGTGTGCCCCTTACTTATCGAAACTATAGGGTTCGTTCCTCTTCAATATTTATCTTTGGCTACTGAATCCAAATTCTTCAATCCTATTTTTTTTTAACTATAAATTCTCTTCCTGACATGTTATTCAGAAACAAAACCTATGAATCTAGGTCAAGATCACCAGCATACTGAAATTATAAAGGGCATGCCTTAATTGAATATGTCTACAAGCATATTTAGGCTCTTACACAAGCACAAGACCATCTAATATTTAAACAAGCAAATCTTGAATTATAATAGAGATTAGGAAGACAAGGGGTGTGCACCTTTTTAAATTTTTTCTTAGATGCTCCTTGATATTTATATCAATCTACTATTTGATACCTAATGTTGACCTATAAAACCAACAACTAACCTTTTTCAAGACAATTTGGCACTTAATAAAGAACGCAAATGAAAATAAAATGAATAGAAGATTAATGAATCAATTAACTTCAAAATACTAACAAAACATTCTCAATGCCGATCCACAATTGCAAGAATATTGAATTGGGGAGGGAAAGATGTCAAATATCAATTAAATAGTGAAACACGTATAAATTTACCTTCTCACTTCACGACACCTTATCAAAACTGAACATTCATATATCTCTTCTCATGCACTCCAATGAGCATGTGTTTCTTCTTAAGAGGTCATAGGTTCAAATCCATAGGGGGGTAGTGTATGTACACCTCTGTAGACTTTATTGGGGTCCCTTATCTCACAAATAAGGGGTTTTCAAACACCAAAAATTGGTAAGATCCAATATTTTTAATATAGACTACGAGTATATTTATATAGCTAATAGCATAATATTTGTATAATTAATAGTGTAGCATAACATTTCTCTAATTAATATCCTAGTCATTTGAATTTACATGTTTTAATTACTATTCATTGAATTACTAAGATTATTATTAGCTCGTTTCATGTCAATAATAAGAGTCAAAATGCCATCATTTCTTTTGAAACTATTAATTTTTATGTTTTATAAATTACATTTTAACATTTATTTTGGTAGGTATGAACCATTATTACTTTTATATTGTTCATAAATTTAAGAAAAAATATTTGAATGAAAAATTGACATTAATATGTTTAAAGTTTTAATTTTATTATTATTTTGTAAAAATATACATGATAATAATAATTTTGAGAAATCAAAACTATTTTTAATTGCTTGATATCTAACATACTTTATTTTTTAAGAACTAGCAACAATCATATTAATAAGATTAATTCCTAACTCTGTCCATTCCTTTTTGGACCAATGGTTCTCCTCTACAACGCGATATGCTCCCTTCAGATACATTCAGTTGTTCATCCTCTGGGGAACCTGGCTTCTTTGGAATCAATGCTTATTTGAAAATAAGAAGCCATCCTTCTCAGCTCTAATTTCCAGGATTGAAGGATTGATCATTTCTTACCCTATGTCGTTTATTTCACATAAAACCCACGTTTATTTCACATAAAACCCGCAATCCTGGTCCTGCTCCATTAAAAAGCTTTCCTTGTGGATACTTTCATGGCGCTGCTGCGGAATATATTGGAGGCGCACATTTTGTGATTTTTATCAATGACTCTCACTTCTTCGGTTTTTCTATGGGATGTGGAAGTAGCACGAATACCAAAGCAGAATTATTGGCTATTTGGGCTCTTCTAAGAGTCAGCTTATTGATGGGAATTCCATTGCAGTTGATTTATGGTGATTCCATGGTTATTATCTCTTGGTTTAACAGATCTTCAGCACTTGATGTACCATCTCTGATGCATTGGTGTTCCGATATAAGATATATGATTCATTTGGCCCCTCCGGTGATCTTTAAACACACTTTTCGTGAGCATAATTCGCTGGCAGATGAAATTTCAAAAAAAGCCTTGCATTTGGATATGGGATTTGTTTCTTTCACAGAAACATTGGATGGTTTGGTTATTAACTAAGGCAGTCTTGATCTATTCTAGTAGTTGCTGATTTTTTATCATTCAACTCATGTTTCAGCAGTTGAGGATGTATCTCTCTTTGTTCTGTTAGAGTCCATTCTGCCAGCCTTTTGCTCTGAAATGTATGTTTAAAGGTCTCTTCATATTTTTATCGGTATTTATGACCTGATTTCTTCAGGGATGATGAGGAAAGTCTGCTATGATCAGACTTTTTTTCTAGTTTTGATGCTCTGTCATAGTTTCATGCTTGAGATAGACTTGTTTATCAGTCATCATATTGATATGTAAATGATGTCTTTTGATTCAATTGAATAACAAAGACTGGTATTTTTTCCTCTGAAAAAAAGATTAATATGTTTGGAATACACCAACAAGTATATATTTGAATTATTAATAGTTATCTAATAATTAATCATGATGATTGGAGTTTTAACTACTAAGTTGAAGTTTAATTTTTTCGGCTATCACAAATTGTTTTGTGAAATTGTTAATTATGAATTTTTAAAGAGGCCCATAAAATCAATTGGGAAGTAGGCTTGTCTCAACTATGCTATTTTTCTTTTTATATTTTTGAAATTGTTATTTATAAATTTGTAAGGATACCCATAAAATCAATATGGGAAGTACACTTGTCCATAGGTGAAAAAACATAGAGGAGTTTATTTGGAGTTCAAATGATTTTATTAGGAGTTCGAGTGTTACATGAGTGCACATTAGCTAGACTCCTAGATGTGAAATGTACTTAGAATCCATTAGAGTTGAAGTTAAACAAATAGTTGTAGAATCATTAGAGTTAAGCTAATTTTTAAATGTACTTAGAAGTGACTAGAGTTGAAGCTAAGCTACTAGTTCTAGAATCATTGGAGTTAAGGTAATATTTATATCTAATAGTTATCCAAAACAACCACGATTGGAGTTGAAGTTAACTTAACTGTTGTAGAATCACTGGAATTAAGCTCTAATAGTTGTATTAGTGAATTTAAGAATTAATATATCAACAATTGGAGTTCAAGCAATAGTCATGATTGGAGTTGAAGTTAAGCTAACAATTGTACCACGACCCTACCAGTGTTGTGTTACACTTGATTTCGAACTATTTTAATAGGAGTTCTACTCTTACATGACTGCACATTAGCTAGATGTCAAATTTAGTTGGACTAATCCTTAAGTGATTAGAGTTGAAGTTAACCTAATAGTTGTAAAATCATTGGAATTAAGCTAATAGTTGTATCTAATAATAGATGGAGTTAAGGTAGTGGTTGTATCTAATAATCAAGGAAATAATTATCCAATTTGTATCTAATAATAGATGGAGTTTTAAGCGAGTGGTTGTATCTAATAATCAAATAGTTTCAAATTTTAACTTTAATTTTTACAACTATCATTAATTGTGCTTATCACATGTTAATTAGCTATTTTTTATTTTTTTGATATTATTATTTATTAATTTTCGACCAAGTCCATAGAATTAATCTTGATAATACACTTGTCTCATTCTTGTTTAATTTTGGATGATGTCTATAGAATCAATCTAGCCAGTAACTTATCTCATTCTCTTTCTTAGTTAAAAAAACATAAATAATAGTTCACCTCAAAATTCTAAGATATATACCCCTATCAACATAACTATTCAGCTAAAAATATTGAGAAATCAATAATACTTTTAAATCCTTATTAATATCCAGTTTTAAATAAAAAACAAATAAGTCCTTTTTTTGAGAAATAATATTTAGCTACATGAAGAGCGAAAGCCTGTCAAAGGATTTATTAAATAGGATATAGTGAAAATAAAAAACAAATTATGCAGAAAGGATATAGATGAGCAAAATATACAATCAAGATGAATTTCTGTTCATACAAATTATTATTAATAAAGAAAAGTCATACAATTCTGCCTATGGCGCAAGCTCTATGGAATAGAAATGCAATAGAATTCAGAATAGACAAAAGTTGTTACTATCAAGTCAATAGCTACAGTTACACTTCAGCAGGAGATTTAAATGACAGACTGTCTAGTTGATAATAGTTGATCAGTTGAATGCACGTCCACTTACCATTTCTACATCTTCCAGCACCGTGAGATCTTGTGGCTTGAAAATACCCTCAAACCATTGAATTGCACTCTCTCTAACACCCTCTGCTGATAATTTCCTTCAAAAATGCACCTCCTGTACACATGATTCATAATTAACTGCATACCCAACAAAAACAGAATGAACGAATCTCTAAAAACAGTTACTTCCACCTGCGAAACTATAAATAGCCGATGGAATGCTGGGAGACGTGAGCCAAGGACTGCAGATTGCATTTGACAATGGTATCCACGAATAAGCATGTCTCCTCTTTCGTATTCCCATGTGGCACGTCCACCATGTAGGATTCAATCACAATGGTTTCGGGTTTCCCATTTATAATTCTCTCGTGCAGATTGGTGATGGATCGATAATTGGTGAGCCTGTGATCGCCTCCCACGATACTGAAGCTCAAAATATGTCGCTCCTCATCTAGAATGTCCAGTCGCTCTGCGCTGGTGGTTACGGGGAGACCGGAGATGACTCGAACATCTCTCAGGAAGCCGAACTTCACCTTCAAATCCCCCTGACCAGACCTTATGAAACAACTGCGGACGAATTGCTTGTAGATTTGTGGCTCATCGAAGCACCGCACAAGCGACCATACGACGCTTAGCGGGGCTGAGCTTATAAGACAATGCTGCTCGGGACGGCTGAGTATAAGTGACGGCGGAGTACATCCCACATTAAGACAATGCTTCCTGCGACGACGGAGTACAGTCCACATTAAAATGATGGTAGTGGGCTACAGTGCAGTCGGAAAGTTTAAAAACAATTTGGGAGGGTGGACTCTTTCGACCTGGACCCACGCCAGCTGGCTTAACCAGCATGAACGTACATGCTGGATAAGCTCAGCCGAAAATTTCAGCCAAACATAGTTTGTACTTTGTGAAATATTCGTTCAAGAAGTTCAGCTGCAACACATTTTTATTCATGTTCATTTACAAAAGTGTAAAACTTGAAATGAACATATCTTACAATTGGTAAGTTGGACTCTCATGATATTTGGAAAGGAAGTGCATATTACTGAGAAGAACAAGCATGGGAAGTTTCATCCCAATCCAATGTACAGTTTTGCAAGAAACTGGCCATAATCACCTACAACTAATTTGCATTTTTCTCAAAATTCATGATGTGGGTATCTCTTATTTTTCGTGTGTAAGTGCATTGGAATAGTGTAAAACTTCCTAAGAAATTTCTATTGAACCCAGTTCTCCATTTTGGAGAAAACGACTTCAGAATTTTTCTTCTCAAAAGGTTGCAACACCGTAAAAATATTTCCTTTTTCCCATTTTGCATAGCTGTAACACTGTAAAAATCTTTCAGTTTTCCCATTTCATACAACTACAACACCATAAAAAAAAACTTGCCTATTTCCTTTTCGTGCAGCTGCAACACCAATTTTTTTTTTCCTTTTTCCCATTTTGTGCAACTGCAACACCGTAATTTTTTTTCCTATTTTCCCATTTTAGGTAGTTGGAACTCTGCCAAATTCTCCACTAAATTTAGTGCTCTTTGGGCTACGACTCTGCAAAAATATTAGCTAAATTTAGTGATCTTTGGGCTGTGATTTTGCCAAATTTTTTGCTAAATCCTCTGCTAAGCAACTGTGACTCTGCCAATTTCTGTTAAACTCTCCATTTCTTCTGGCTGCAACTCTGCGAATGGTAAAATGAAAAGCAATAAGTGAATGGATGCCACACATGTATTAGGTTGCATGAGGACATGCAACAAATTCTGTTTGGGGGTGATATTGGGCCACAGATTTGTCCATTTTTCAATCACTTATCGACATATATTTCATCCATTTTCTTCCCATTATCTCCATTTATCATTCTATTTTCCATCCCTTTGTTGTAACTATGCGTAAAACAGCATACTACTTCCATTGATGTTTTAAGTGGTTAATAATGATTATTTTACTTTATCTTTGATGAATTGAATACTATTATGCATAATTTTACTAATTATTGTTTGTGGAGTTATTTGTCATGTACAAGAGGCTCACATCTAGCTATTACAGCCTTAACCGAAAATAACCACTTATACTATGAAACGATAACTTTATACTAAGAACAAGAACTCTAGCTATAAAAATGATGATTTTTGCATAAATAACACCAAAAACACCCCCCAAATAGAAAAGTGTTGATACCAGTATACAGGTTTTTTTTTTAGGTGTAAAAAATAGAGTCATGGACAAAGCATCCCATACTCTCATTTACAAAAATTTAAAATCAACCCCTAAATTGGAAAAACATTTTTTCTTCAAGAGATAAATTACAATTTTTTTGAAACTTGCATATTAAACAAAAAAATTTATTTCATAAATAATTTCACCACTCTAATTATATAAAATCAAATAAATTATGATGGGATTCATAATGAAATCATATATTAGACCATACAACAACAAACGATTCATATAAATACTTAAAAAATTCTTTACAGTTTCAATTACAAACATCATACTAATAAAAAACATCTAAAATGCTTCATGTGAATTATTTAAATTCATCCATGGATTTTGACACCCCATAAGACTCTACATTTTATGCAAATGAAGGAATGGATGAATATGTACATGACCCATATTCTTCTTCATTATCGATGGGTGCACCATCTAAGTCTACATCTATGCCCATCATTTCAGATGGCATATTCCTTCTGGATCAACGACTTAGTTTAGTAGACTCCCATCTTGCAACTTATTTTGGGAGAAACCTCTTGATAATCTATATTGTCTTGGAGCGAAGAGTGTATTTATTTGTAAACTTGAAATCATAAACAAGTATATAAATTTCCTCTAATTTCAAGATATCAATGCGGTGACAGTTTATTTTTTGACCCTTTCTTTTTCTCTTTCTACAATTTTATTTTTCTTCTTTTAAATGTATTTTTTTTAATTCATGTAGTATTAATTTAAGTAAGGCTTTCCCTCTATCCCATGATTTTTAGTTTTGATTTTTGTTTTAAATAAAAATTTTAAACCTTATTAAATGCCACCTAGCCCCCTAAACACCCTAACCACCATAATACTACAATCAAAAAAATTAAACCCCTAACCCCCCGGCCTCAACATTACAATAAATAAAATTTAAAACACCCCACCCCCCACAACATTATAATAATTTTTTTTTATAAATAAATTCCTAACCCTCTAAACCCCCCCACAACATTTCATTAAAAAAAATTTAAACACCCCCCTAAGCCACTAAATCCCCAACAATATTACATTAAACAAAAAATTAAAAAAACATTCTTCCCCCCCGCACAATATCATATCACTTCTATGACTTCTATAAGCCACCATATTCATATGTTCCTCTTCATGTGTTCTCCTTCATTACCACTTCCAAACTCCCTCAGTTACCCTTACCTTCCTCTTCATTTCTTCTTCCCTTCCTCCACATCAAATTCCTCCATGTCCCTTTCCTCCCCCACTACACCCCATGCCTCTTCTACTCTTGAATTTCCCACCATCTTCTCTTCCTTATTGTCATACCTACTTTTTCTTTTCTTTTTCTCGCATCGCTAGCTATGACTTCTATAACCCACCATCTTCATATGTTCCTCTTCCCGTGTTCTTCTTCTTTACCACTTCCAAATTCCCCCAGTTATCCTTACCTTCCTCTTCAATGCTTCTTCTCCCCTTCCTTTGACCACCCACTTGTGTACCCCTCTATAAGTTCCACTAAAATAAATATATATTAAATACTATACTCTAATAATATAAATAGATATCATTATTACAAATGAGAAAAATAATATATTTTTCACAATTTTAAGGTATCATAGTAGTTCTCATTAAATATATATTATATCAATAGATTTAATATATTTTACATATGTATGGAGTAATAATAATTCTCATTAAATATATATATTACAATATTATATAGTTAAATATTATTTTGAAAAATATTAATATACATTTTGTATATAAATGTGATTTCTACTTTATTTTCATACAATAATATTAAAAAAAATCGATATTTATATTTTACAAACCATATTCCTAAATGTTACATACATAAATCATAATCACCTAGCCAAGATTATATTATCCACTAACTATTACTAAATTACAATAATGTTGTTTCTTACATGCCACACTAAACCGTAAGTGGATTCTTCATTAGATCCCAATTCAAATGTCCAACGAGGCAACATACATAGATGTGCACTCAGACATTGGATGAGTATTTCACCATTATCCATTTTCGCCATGCGCATTATGCATTTCTTCCTATAAATGTTCATCACAAGAATTGTAATCCATCCTATCCCGAGAATAGACAAGAATCACTCTTATTATAATACCCCTCCTCCTACATTCACTTTAGGTTTTGTCGTTTTCAGTCAATCAATATGTCCACACTTCGATGAAAGTATAATTGGTTCTATTGTTGTCACATGGCAACTCCTCGTAGACTTTTCATATTAAAACCTAGAGATCAGTCTAGCTAAATAATGTAAACAAAATCGTAATTCTTTCACTCGTAATATGATTGAGTATATGATGTAACATGATTGACTATATGATGTAACACTGGTGTGCTCGTATAACTATGACTTCAGCTAAGGTTCTATATAAATCCAGTGGTTAACGAGCTCATAGTTAACTTATGATTATGCCTTACAACCAGGAGTAAATACGCGAGTATAGTATTAACACCATGAATTGCATAATGGTTATAGATGATGCAGCTTAGTCCTTCTTGTAAAAAGTGTTATTCCTTCCATCCTATTAGACTAAGCCATATATTGCTTCACGTAAACCACTGTAATTTATGATCAGGTTTATTAATAAAATTTCATGATAACCTACTTTTACTGAGACATCAAGAAAGGACTCAACATACACTATGTAATTACACCCTTTTCTCTATCTCTTAACCTTAAACCATGTTACTCTTTCTATTCATAATAGAGACTCTACCTAATGCCTTGTGATAATAGCTGGCGGAGGGAGGGGTGAAGGGAGGATGGAGCGGTGCTCCCCTCCCTTGGGCACCAAAGCACCACCCCTCATTGGCGACGCAATTCTCAGAATCGCACCGCCGATGAGGGGTGGTACTTTGGCGCCCAAGGGAGGGGAGCACCGCTCCCTCCTCCCTTCACCACCTCCCTGATCTGCTGCATATTTTCAGGAAAAGAACATTATCGATGAATAAAAAGCAGTGTTTCAAGAAAAGCAAATTGAAGCGTTCATACGAAGAATCACTCTTGTGAATAGGGTTAGAGTTTGAATTGCTATTATGAATTTCATTTCTTTATTCTCTACCATGTGCACTCCACTTATTTCTCACAAGCAGAATCACTCTTATGAATACAGTTAGAGTTTCAATTGCTATTATGAATTTCATTTCTTTACTCTTTTCCCTGTGCGCTCCAGTTCTTTCACACGAGGAGAATGGCCATGATGAATAGGGTTAGGGTTAGGGCGTGACCTATATTTTCATTTCTTTTCTCTCTGCCCTGTGCGGTATGGTTTTCTCTCCCCTACCGTGCTATAATTTAGAGCTACTCTCGAGTCTGTAAATTTTAATTCCCGTGTGCACTGTGTTTGCATTTGTAGTTGGATCTGTCACAATTGCGAAAGGAGATGAGAAGAAGATGACGTCCCCATCATACTTCTACATAATTTACTGCTTCCTCTACGGTCGTCTCGATCAGTGTAATGGCATTTGAATTTTTTTAGATTACATATGTGATCAATAAAGTTTTGATAAATCTTTGTTCACAGGATATAACAATTTGTTGTGATTTATATACCTTATAAAGTCTTGAGAAATATTCTTTATGTATGCATTACCATAAAGTAGTGATGATTTAGTTGTCCGGCTTCTATCTCCGTAGCATTGTCGAACCTATAACCTCCAACTAAAAGTTGTAACATTTTATCTTATTCACTAAAATTCTGACTATAAATTCCTTACTATGTTTCTAATCGGGTGGGTAATTCTTACAATAAACTATAGTCTCTACTCAACATTAATGTTTACAGGTTGAAATATTTTTTGTCACACTTAGTACTCTTAAGAAGAGAATTGAATGCAAATGGCTAAATAACGTTTACAGATCGAATTATTTTGTCAAACTTAGTGCTGTTCAATCGTGAATTGAATGCAAATGGCTAAATACTGGTGTCATTGGTGCTGTGAAGTTTCAATTCTTTTAGTATGTTGATGTTTCTTTTATGTTTTTTTTCTGATTACAAATTTGACTCTTCAGTTTGCGTCCAAAAAATTAAATAATTATGTTGTCAAAACAAATCATTATTTTCTCTTTTTACTGTGTTTCTTATTTTAAACCGTAAATTAAATAATAAAGTAAAAGTTTAAGAAAAGATTTCATGGTTTTATAAAAACTGTACATGAAGATATTCTTCTTCAAAGATAAGGTTATACGATCCTGAAGTTCCACTCTCTATGACACCGCCTTTCATCTAAGGATTTTAAGAACATACGTTGTCCTTGCTTTCCAATAGGTGTAGTTCATTCCATCGAACTTGATGGGTCTGGCTAGTAATAGAGTTTACTTCTTGAGGGAAATCCATTGCACGCTCTCGTTCAGAGTAACCTACGCTGTGAGATACCAATTTGTTATTTGTTAAAGTGAAGTATAAGCTAGCACAAGCTACAATACCACTTTAAGGGTTTTATCCATTAACTCAGAAGTCAGATCAGCTGAAAAGGAAAACAACTGCTATTGAGGTGCCGTATTATGATTTATTGTATATAATTAAATAACTTAAATTTTAAAGAGATTTTCTTCTTTCATTTCAGCACTTTTGTTTTGCCAATTATAATTAAATTCACCAATAAATGACTTAAATCTTAAGGATGTTAATTATTTTTTATTTCTTGTAAAATATTTGATCATTTCCATATTTTCAGTGCTTGATAATAGAGTGTTTCCAAAAAAGATAAATTGCCAAAGGAAAATTTAAAAAAAATATAACTGTAATTTATGAGACTCAATGTTTGTGGTCTGTATTATTTATTGCAAGATAAAGCTGAGTTGGAGTCTTGGCTGCAATTTTCACTGTGTTTCTCTCAGCTTAATACAACTTTGTTTTTCTATTCTGAATTTGACTAAAAATCACTCTTTCCACTATATCTTCTGAGTTAAATCTATGTTGCTCTTCTGAAATCATTTTTCTCTTGTTTTTAGTACAAATCAGTGGTATTTTGTATTTTATTTTAAATTAAATAACTAGTTTTTAGTACAAATTATCAATGGTAATTTGTATTTTATTTTTAAATTAAATAATTAAGGTTTAGTAAAATATTTGTGTATGTATTTGGGTTTTCTAGCCTCATCCTGTGATGTATTGGGTTTTCAAGCAAACTACAGCAGTATTTTGTGATTTTTCTTTTAATTAAGTAAGTAAATTTTTAGGCGAATATAACATTAAAATATAATATTGAAATTAAAACATAACATTTGCGGACCGTTAAAACATAACATTGGAAGGAAGGTCATAAACATTTAATACATTCCATGCTTTAATATGAATTAAACCTCAATTGACATGGAAGACATCACCATTAATAAGTAACATGAAAATATGGAATGAAGGACATAAACATGGGAATACATTCATACTTTAATATGAATTAAACCCCAAGATGAATGGGTAGCCTCTCTTTAATGAATGCAATTGTCCTATAACATAGTAGGTCATAAATTTTGCTTACTAAATAATCATAAAAATTCAAATTTAATTATTTTAATTTAGTTCACTGGTTTGATACATTTCATATAATATAATTAAATGATTTTTTGTTTTTCACTATTTCAAACTATAATATTGTGAATAAAAATGGTTTTATTCATTTATCTTTTACCATTTCAAAGTATAATCTCTATTTCAATAAGAAATATTTTATTCATCTAATAAGACCTTAACTTTGATTTTTATTTGAATGTTTGATACAATGGAACTTTTATCATTATCTCAAACTATAACATTGTGGATAAAAAATGTTTTATTCATTTATTTTTACCATTTCAAAGTATAATATCCATTTTAGTAAGAAATATTTTATTCATCTAATAAGACCTTAACTTCCATTTTTATTTGAATGTTTGATGTAATGGGAATTTTTAGCACATTTGTGATTATTCATGTGCAATTAAAGTTGGATTAGTGTGGTAGCGAATCTCCAAGTAAGACTCTCGTTAGCGTTTGGGATTTCACGTTATTCTTATGGTATTTTAGCTAATAAGTTGGACCAATTAATACTATGCCACTTCCTAAGCACATTTACAAAATTGGTGAGTTCATCTAATGAATTGCAAGGTGCAAGACTTTCAATGTGAAGATATGTGGAGTATTTTTTCTTCTTTCATTTCATTGAGATCATTTATGTATGTCGGATGAAAAATGCCCACTAATCTCTAAAACGAAACAAAAAAAAACTGAAAAATATAGATCATTATACCATTGTCTTTGAGAACGATCAAATGCACTGAAGATCAAAGGAAACTTGAGGAGTGATTAGTGAAATTAAAGCATGAGAGTAGGTGACAAAACAAGGTGATCATTGAATTTCATCTTTAGTACCATTAGCTACCCACGTTACCATACCCTCACCCTCCATCATGGAGTTCCTTTACTTAGTTGCTCAAGGACGCACAAGGAGGGGGAGGAGGAGGGGGGTTAAATGTAATATTGATGTTAGGGTTAGAGGGTTAGGGGGTTAGAAGTGACTGTAAACATCTATCAAAATCCACAAGCATTGATTAATTATATCATATATACATTTTCAAGAGAAGGAGATTGGGTCCTAGATTTATTCTCAGGTTCAGGTAAAAAAATTTTGATATTACATATGAAAGCATATTTCAACTTTTATTGTGTTTTTTCTTATTCAATTTTTTTTTAAGTATGCTTCTTTATGCTATTTGACTTAACCATTTTTTTCATTTTGGTGATTGGGTACAATAATAACATGTTCCTTACAGAAAGGAAGAAATTGCATATCCATTGGTAATGATCCACTGCAATGCAATTACATCAAGCAAAGAATTAATGTAAATTAATCTTATTCAAGTTATTCGAGATGAATTGCAAGAAGTTTGTTTGAAGAAAGGAGAGTTTGTTGATTAGCTTCATGTCTTAAAGAAAATGTTAAATTTGATAACTTTTTGATAAGATATAATAGTAATCTTTTTACTTTTAGATTTTATTTTAGAAATAAAATATCTCTATATATTGTTTCTAATATGTTATTTACAAATATATGGTATAGTTTTTCTTGAATTTATGTGAATCATCACATTTTGAAAAATAATATGAAATAGTATCATTTTTATACAAAAAGTCTCTAAAAATCCATTAAAAATGGTTTTAATTGTCTTTATTTTCTCGACTTTTTTACAATTTTGTCAATAAAAATGTTTTATTTTGTCCATAAAAATGTCTTATTTTAAAGAAAAATTTCCAAAATGTATAAGTTTTTCATTATAACTTGCTTCTAAATGTATGTTATTTTGTTAAATTTCTAAAAAACACACTTGAAAATAGAAATTAAAAATATTTTACAATAAAGATGATTCAAAGGCCCAAAAAAAGCCTCAAAATCAAAATGTGTGATACTGGTATCAACCCTTTTTGAAATAGAGGTAAAAATAACTACTAAAATTAGGAGAGAGAAAAACAAGAACTGTGTCAAGTTCTCGTTTCATAGTATAAGTGGTTAAATGCATTCAAGATAAGAACACCTTGATTTGCGTCTCGATTTCAGGGTAGATGGAAAAGAATCTCAAAAATCCGAGACATGGGTTTTGTGCATACCAGCCTCTACGATATTGTCCAGGAAATTTCCGAACAAAGCCATGGTTTGCGATATACAAGTGGTTCTTCAAGAGGATATTTTTCAGATTTACTGTTGCGACCGGTTCCAAAGTTGTTAGCAGTTACGGCCGTGTTTCAGCTGTTATAGATCACAAGTTAGGGGTTCAGCTCCTCATTTCCATAAGATAATTTTATGTATAAATATGTAATCAATATCATTGATAAGGGGGGGAGAGGAAGCCATGTTATGCTGTAGGATTTGATCTAGATCTATTGTAATCATTCCATTCTGATAATACATCCTGGTAGTTTCTTAATTCTGGAGTTGTAAACTTTCATTGTGGAGATCCAACTCTTCTCAATGGAGAAAGGGCCATCTTCCCTTAACAGATGCTGGTAGTGTTGACTGTAGGTGTTTTATTTTGTAGTTTTGTTTATTTGTTAGTTCATGCTTTCATTCATTAGATTAATCATAGTTGTTTTTATTGTTTAGTTCATGCTTTCATTAGATTTCTCATAATTGTTTTCCTGTTAATTCATCTTGATAGATTGTTGGCCTACATAGCATTTCTTCCAAGTTTATGTAGTCAGATATTGCTTTGTAAGAGTTAATTTTTATTACCACGTTTGAAGTGTGATTAGGCTTACAGTGTAATTTTATGAATAGGTTTGAGGATTTCTTTACTTTCAAGTAGGTGTGATCTATTTTATATTGAGTTTTGATTTCATACCAATAGATAATAGTGTCAGGTAGAAATTATTCTCGCATAGATATTTCACGATAGCTTTAACATAAAAGACTTCCTCAGGTTGACAATTTATGTTTATCACTCTGCATGTTAAGTTTTAATTAACAGCCATACAGTGGGCCCAACACCCCCCTTGCTTAAGTTATATTTTTATGATCCAAGAACTTCCATAAAAAACACTTGTTCATTTGTATATGTGACTTTTAATTGAATACCCATTTGCACATGCAACGTTTTATCCTACCCATGTACATCAAGAAATGTGCATAAAAACAAAAACTTTTGGAGTCTTCCATAATGAGTCCCAAATAACTTGATTCTTGTCCTTCCATATGCCTGGAAAATGATCTAAATCAACCCTCCATTGTCCATTGGAGGGCTATCTATTGAGCCTCTTGGATGCATTGAAGGAGGAGAATTTTGGAGAGAAAGGAAACTATAGTTCATTGTTTCCTCACTTGTTTATGCTTGAGTTTGCATACCTTCATCCCTTTGGAGCACACATTGCTACTCTTCCCAAGCTTTCCATTGCCTTGTCAGCTTTCCATTGAGATGGAGGATTGAAGTGGTGGAAGCCCAAGTGGAGGACTCGGTTTCTCCATTTCGATGAGGTTCCCACATAGTTTGTCACTGTTATATCTTTGTTTATTACTAATAGAAATATTGATTTCTCGTCCATTGCATGTGTATAGATATAAATATTTTATCCATGGATGTATTTATATTTGCATATACATGATGGTTTATATATGCTAGAGTAGGCCTAACACTTTGATATATAGCATGCTTGTTTTGTTTGATGTTGTTGAGAAAGAATTGTAAATACAAGCGTGTTGGAAAAGCTAAGTGGGCATCTACATCAAACGTCCGGAAAAAGGTATGCTTCATATCCCTTAGAGTTAGATGCATTTGTTTGTCTTGGATATTGGAATGGATTGATTTCTGGTTTCTTTCAGTCTATTTTGGATTACCCCAATCCATAGGAAATTTCTCTTTGTAACACTCCTACCTTGGGTTATTTTAGGGTTTTTTCTATGGTTTTTTATTGTTCTCTATTGGATTCTTTTTATTTTCATTTCTATTGTTTCCATTGTAAAGGTCTACTTACAATAGATTTATCTTTATCTAGGATCCATTAGGGAAGAGAATAGGATTTGTTTGGAGCTTGAAAATTTTAATTTTGTCTTTTCCCACATTGATACACATCCTTTAGTCTTCATTGAAGCATATATACACATCTTAAATTGATAATATCTTATCTTCCTCTAGGAAGCGAGTTATTTTTATTTTGAAATGTTTTTTTCTTTATATGCATGTTGTAGTTAACCAAAGAACATATATAGATAGGATGATATGGGCCATAGCATGTATGGACCTGTCTTCTCTCTTTTAAAAAACATTATGTGTTTAAATTGGAAGGTTAAGGCTTGGAATCATTGAATAGTTAGATTTGGGTATGTAATTAGTTGTATTTAGGTTCAAGAAGCAACATTTTTAGAAACAAAGAGAATAGTTTTTATTGATACGTTTCTTTGAGTTTTCACCAATATTTTTTTCTTATTTATTTTCAATTAATTGATCATTTTTTTATTTTCTCTTTTATTTTCTATAGATATCATTTTTTTTGTACGTTATCCTACTCATATATTAATATTTTACAAGGAAGAATAAATGTAGATATTGTGATGTACACAAGAAATATTCTTCCATGATATAAAAATACTCAAAGAAGACACGATAAGATGCCTAAAGACTTCATGCATAATAGGGAGACGCAAAAATCATAGAAAATAAAACAATGAACTAGAGGATGTCTAAACTGGAACATATCACCTGAAATGGGGGTTAGGGGAGATGATAGAGACTTTGTCTGAGATCCATCTTCTTTTTCCTTTCTTTTTCTTAACCTCCATCCAACCACTCCCAGACAGGGCTTCAATGGCGATATGTAGATTGGAATCTTTGTGAGGGAGTGTTTTCGTATCAGAGTCTAAATAAGTTGACTTGTGAATCCTTTCCAAACTTTCTTGTGGAGTAGTTACGCTTGTGATGTTTATTTTCACTGGTGATTCCTATTTGAGGATAGGATATTTAACTAGAGGTGAACTAGAGTTGTCATCTGATTATCAAGATTTTGAACCATCTCAGTAGAAGGTAATTATTCATTGAACTCATCCTCATATTATTGATCATCTAATCTCTAAATATCTGTAGGATTCTAGCACTTGGTTTTGAATGGTGTTTTCTTCGTTTTTTTATGAGGATTCTGCTATGTACAAGCATTGTCAACGCGTCCTATCTAGTGGCATATCCGAGAGGAAAATGTTTTGTTTTTTAGTCCAAAACATGGTTCTAGGTAGAATTACCTAATTTCTAGTTGATATGACCAAGAAGTCCTTTGATGATGTCAAGATGTACACAAAGTCGAGCATAGGTAAATAGTCCTCATTTAATTCACTCTTCAACTATAAAAACAAAGCTTCCCATAGAGTTTCAAATACCTTGAAGCATTTATAAGTGCTAGAAATGGATTGATAGGTTTGGAAGGTGGTCCAAATAGGGACTAAGGTTACAAAAATCATAAAAGAGGTCAAAATCAAGGAATAAGGGAGTCCAAAATAGTCCAACATTCCCCAAGAATTAAGTCTCGTTTATCAAAATTTTCAAATGTTCTTCTTTATTGGGAAAAATACTACAATGAAAAATCGTTTGAATAGAGAATCGTCCTACATTTTTAAAACTAGTTTAAGATGATCCATTTCAAGAGAGTTGTAGTATGATGCCAAATTTCATTGACGACGACATAGCATATCCAAGTGTTTGTTTTGTTGGAGTTAAGCATTAACTATTAAATAAATGTAACTTTGGAATATATTCTCTTGTATTTTTATTGTATTATTGTTATTCCAACCTCTACATATTTCCTTAATGTAATTCATCATTTAAATACTTGAGATAAAACCTCCATTGTAATTCATGTCAATAGTACCCATAAGAATATTATATAAATGTTATTTTGAGTCCTCCTAATTAAGTCATCCCTCTTCTAGAGAAACATGTGACCTATTTAAGTTAAGATTTCACTCACTTGATAAGTATTAATAGGTTAACTTCCTTCCTCATTAAGGCACACAACCCACTCAAGAGAGTGCACAAGAGCGAAAGAGAGAGAGTGGTGTCTAATAGAAAGAAAACGCTGATAGTGTTGTTCTTGGTTTTTTTCATTGTACTTAGTTGAAATCTAAATTGATGAAGTTTTACTTGGTTTTCTCCCATAAGAGGGCTTCCCAGTATAAATCTCTGTGTTCTTTTATATTGATGTGATTGTCTTTCATTTAGTGATCTTAATGTTATGGTTATGATGAAATGATGCTAAAAGTTATTTTATAACCATTAAAACTCTAATGTTAACCTTTATATGGGTAATATTCACAATTGGAACTTCCTCATATTTCTTCACTACGTAGACTGAAGTAGGATTTTCCTTAGGCATCAATGGAACAGAGTGTTCGTCATTTGTTGTATCCATAAATGAGTGATGGAGAGATGAGGAGGGGGCCTTGTCACGTCCAAGAAGGTAATCAATAAATATAATGATGGACCCTTTGGATATTTCATAATCTTGCAGCAGAATCCCATATGTGAGATGACATCTAACATAATGGAGCTACAACTAGTAAAGAGGGATCTTCACTTTCTTTCGGATCTGGCCTTTTAGAGCAAGATTGAAATCTGAGGATCTCACTCGAAATCAGATGGAGGGACCTAAAAACTATTTCACAAAGATTAAGAAACCACCTTGATCTTAAGGAAGAAACTACGAGTTGGTTCCAAATCTTGGAATGTCCCTTGGTTTACGCTAAAAGATAGAGTTGAAGTTCAAGAGTTAAAATATAAATCACTCAATCCTAAAACTACTAAATCGCATAGGAGATGGGAATTTAGAGACTCTAGAATGTTGTTTCTATATAAAAAGGATCGAGGGTTAAATGAAATCTAAAAGGAAATAAGAGATAGTTTGTTGGATGCCTACAACTACTTCATGGCTAGGGCTTCCATTATATCACATTTATTCGCGATAGCTATCGTCAAAGTAAAAACACACAAAAAAAAATTAATTTCTTTGAAATATTTTATTTGGTTCTGTTGCAAGACAATTGTGAAATAAGTGTCTAGTGTTGGATTGTTTAATTACATGTGGTGTTTGGTCCATTAAACGAGTTTTATTAAAGACATATTATTCTAGCATATGCATACTTCTCTTTTTCTTACAAACATTATACAAAAAATACAATTTTTTTTAGGTGTTTGAAAATAGACATTTTCAAATTTGATTAAATGAAGAGAATGTTTGTTTCAATCTTTGCATAAAGTTCATGAAATGAAAAAGCATAAAAAAAAAATTGAACAACTTTTTTCCTTCAAAAGTGTTTCTATTAACAAATAGTTTAGTTAATAATTACTTTATATTTTTAAGATTTTATATTCTTATAGTGCTTATTTCTTGCAAGTGTCAAAACATACCATTTATTTGCTCTTCCATATCCCTCAAGTTAGAAAGCCTATAAAATCAAGTGATTAATATTAAAAATGATTAGACTTTTATTTTATAGAGTTCACAAAGTAATCTAGGTGTAATAGCCCTCGATTAAGGTGAAAAAAACATCCTAAGGATTTTGAAATGTGAAACATAGGCGACTAACTATCGATAGGAAAAATTCCAATTGTTGTATAAGAGTGGCTAGGAAGCTCCTGTCAAACAAAATTCAAGCGATCATGTGAGGTTACGTACAGGACATTACACCTCCTATTATAATTGATAATTTGTGGTATTTTACATGCACGGGGGTTTAATCTGTATCAAATTAGGCCCTCTATGATGCCAGTAATTTTGAATATTAGGACTTAGATATCCTTCCTGCATGTACAATCACATCTGTCAATTGTTCCTTTGAATGTTGGCTCTAAATTGGTAACCTCAGTTACTCTTCAAAGAGACCGCCTGCGTAACTATAGGGGGATTCCTGTGATTCTTGAGAGAGACATTGAATTAGACTATCAATACCATTAGATGGTGTCTCATACCTCTCTAGTATACTTGAACCATGAAGGTTTTTTAAAAGAGGCCTTGGTAACTTCTTCTCACACCATTTTTGTTTGTTAGTGGGAGATAATGAACCTGTATCTAGATTCTAAAGGATCATTGTTTTCTTGTTTGATATCTCTAGGATTTTTTATAATGATTTTTTCTCTGTGTTTAGATGGCCTTAGCTTTGAGCCTATTTTTAATATTCATTCACGGTGCAAGAGAAAAAAATTTGTTGGTCTAGGAGGATAAACAATATTCCTCTGAACACAGTGGAGCCTCTATGTCCTCCTTAGAGGTGCCAATTATACATAAATTGTTATTTTGATCCAACAAGTTCTACTAAATTGATTAATGAACATGAACTTGTAAGATTTAACAATTATGCATTAGAATTTACTTGGGTTGAAGATATTCAAGCTAAAGGATAAATGTTATAGGTTTTAGCCCTCCATTAATTTCACCTAATGATCTATTTCCTGTGTAGATTCCAAGTTCTTTGGAATAAGGTACACTTTCTTGTCATATAAGTAAAGAATTAATCATGTATGGCTTGGGAGAATGGTTAGGATATGGTGATTTGTATACTCCTACTTCAGTTATCATTGTAGGGGGGTTGTCTCCAACATGGGTCAACATCACCAACATGGGCCAACATCACCAACGACAAATAGAATTGGTTACAAGATAATTTCGATGCGGTAATCCCTCTATAAAATCAATGGAACCCCTTTGAGGCAGTGTTTCCTTCACAATATATTATTAGATTTTTATCATTTAAGCAATATGATCGTAGGATATTATCTGAGAGAATAGCATGTACATCAAAATCACAAGAGACAATAGACACAAGAGATTTTCCTCAAGGAAACCATAAAGGAGAAAAACCCGCAACTTCCTTAATGATAGAATGAGCACCAATAACAATAGTAAAACCGAAAGACAGAAAAGATGATCACCAACAATTGTTCTCTCTCTCTCTCTCTCACTTGAGAGAGCTTTTCCTCTCTCACTCATGTGCCCCAGTGAGTGAGTGTGTGTTATGTGTAGAAATGAGGAGAGCCTCACTTCTATTTATATTCTTCCATTCACTTTATTTCCACTACAACAAGTCAGCCTCACTTAACAATTACTTACTAGGGCCGACATCTCTATGAGAGTCTAATAACCCTAGTGCGCCACAACTGTGGGGACTTTTCCCTCTGATCAACAAGTATGGTTAACCTTAACTCAATTGTGGGGACTATTTCCCCGACTTACAATGGAGGGTAAGCCATAATGACTTTACATGACTTTTTTACATTACAGATACATCCCGATAGGGATATTGGGGTACAATACATAATATATACAAATGGATACATTATAAAGTTACAAATACATCAACATCTATGGTAGGGGAAATCCCTCTAAATAATTTGGGAACCCTACTAATGGAAGCATCCAAATCAATGGCTCATATGCAAATACTTTTTCAGCACAATCTAGGATTGCTTTTCTAGCAACTTTGAGTTTGCTAGAATTTTCAAAATTGATGAATGACCCGATATGTCATGATCAATTTTTACCTCTGGTTCTAACAAAACTTCCTTCAGACATTCCAAAATTTGAAGGAAAAACTAGAGAGTATCCGAGAGATCATGTTACTAAATTTTATTTTTGGTGTTCTTCTAATTCACGCAATAACAATTTGATTTTATTAAAGCATGTCATTCAATAAATACAGTATATTTATTGGTAAATTGGTATATTTTTCAATAACGATATGATAAAATAGGTTAGGATAAATTGATAGAGATATAATTCCAAAATAATCGTCTATCCAATTAATTTCTCGTCTTTTTTTTCTAAGGGAATTTAACTAATTCTATATTCCCAATTGTTATTTTGTAAAGGAATTTTATTCACAATACACTCATAATCTTAGTCTTCCATCCAAAGTAAGTGAATGGACTAAAAAATAACTAGGGAGATTGAAACATCCTAACATTAAGATCTATGTTATATATTTATCTTCAAAAACTATAAAAGAATTTCTATATAGTCACCAACACTATGATACCATGTGATATTTTTAACTAATGGATCTAGAAGCAAAATTGATCAATGATATAGTTATCAATAGATTAAAGGGAAAACAATACAAGCATTGATCTAAACAACACAATCTTTTTTAGCCAATGAATACTCAAAGAGAGTACATCAATGAATGATTGATCAATGAGATGTATACATTCATATGTAGTCAACCAAGTTGAAGCTTAATTACATGCATAAGCATAAGACCTAGTTAAACCTTAGATAAATCATCTTGAATGGTAAAATGTGCCCTCCTTAGGGAGTTGTGTGGACCGTACAAATGTTGTTACGGATTAACTATTAACTCACTACAACAAAACCCTATGATTAGCAACTTTTTTAGCTTCCCTTTTAGCATCCATTATCACTTTTAGTGTAGTTTTCATCATTTTTTGAACAAAGTGGACGCTTTTCCATGGGATGGTGCTTTTAATGGCATTATTTGCATCCCTTTTTAAAAGTTTGCGCTATTTTAGATGCTAATTACCATCTCAATTAGCATCCAAATTATAGTCCTTATTAGCATTCTAATTAACTTCCCAATTAGCGTCCCAATCAAAATCCCAATTAGCGACCCTTTTTAAAAGTTGGCGCTATTTTGGATGCTCATTAGCATCCCAATTAGCGTCCCAATTAGCACCCCCATTAGAATTCCAATTAGCATTCCAATTAGCATCCCAAGTAGCATCCCAATTAGCATCAAATTTTAAAAGTTGGCCCTATATTGGATGCTAATTAGCATCCCAATTAGTGTCCCAATTAGCATCCCAATTAGAATCCCAATTGCTGTCCCATTTAGCATCCCAATTAGCCTCCCAATTATTGTCCCTTTTTAAAAGTTGGCTCTATTTTGGACGACAATTAGAATCCCAATTAGTGTCCCAATTAGTGTCCTAATTATCATCCAATTATCATCCCAATTAACATCCCAATTAGCGTTAGCAAAAGCATCCCATATAATGCAAAGAATAGCCTCCAAAAAAAATCCTTAATAACATAACACCAAAAGGTTAGCGACACGAATTGTACAATGAATTTCGTCGTGAAAAACATTCAACATAGAGCTAGGTATAGAGAAAGGAATTGCACCTAGAAAACATCCAACATAGCACCAGGTATAGATCCAGGTACAACGCTTGGAATAATGCTAGAAAGTTCAAAAGGAACCACGTTTGGTGGGGGATTATAAGCACTGCCCCTAAATATTTTTTTCAATTATGTTCTCAATATCCATCCTCTTTAAGAGTACTGCAATTTACCACTAATTACCCTATAATTGACCCCTAATTATTACCCCTAGTTAACCACTAATTGCACCTAAATGACTCGCAGTTGACCACTAATTACCCCTAAATAATTCATGCTTACCACTAATTAAGCCTTGATACCCTCTAAATGGTCCCTACTTTTTTAGAAGGAAAACCTCATGGAGAAACCCAAGGGATGCTTCTAAACATTCATATATGGCATATTCCCTAGTAAACCCATCAATTTAGACTAGTGTGCCTCACACACAAGGATTTGAAATGGGCACATGCCACCATGAACCTAACTAAATTCCCAACATCATGGGAAACCTTGGTTTAGCTAAGCCCTTGGGATATATGTACCCTATTTACCCATAACTGACCCATAATTATCCCTAGTTAACTCATAATTAACCCCTATTTGCCACTAATTATCCCCTAACTACCCCCTAATTGACCTCGTATTAACCCCTAATTACCACTTATTATCCCCTAATTACCACTTATTATCCCCTAACTACCCCTTAATTACCACAACTCATTACCTAATAATTACCCCTAAATGACCCTTAATTACCCATAATTGGCCACAAATTACCCGTCAATGATCACTAATAAACCCTTAATTACCCTTCATTTACCTATAATCACCCATAAATGACCCTTAACTCTGCACGAGGGTCAATTCCATCACATAGGCCTTCCAGAGGGAATATTTTGGACTGTTAGTGGGATATGATGGCCATTTTGGGATGTTTAACACCACGAATAATATTTTACTACTATACCTTGGTTTGGGATTAACCTCTAGAGCGTAAGTTTATTTTGGAATCAAGTTTTTGGTGACTCTTTATTGATCTTTAAATGGATGAAATATTGCATACCACCAAGGAATATATATCTTAGCCCTATTTATGAAGAGTTGATCATAATTGTCTTCAAATTTTGGGAAATCTCCTTCCAACATTTTTTCAAAGAGATGAATCAAATTTTCAATCGTTTATCAAAGGATAGTGTCTTATTGGGTGATGGTGAATGGAAAAAATGGGAATGCCAAAATGACACCATCATGGAGGATGATCCAGGTCCCATCTCTGTCTAAACTACGCATCCCCAATTGCTAACATTATCTATGATACATAGGGATTATTCATTTATGTTGTTATCATGAATAACATATTTTGTAGTGGTTTTTATGGGTGTTGTAAGCACAAATAAAATGACTAATGAGAAATGTAAGTCCTCTAGGATAGATCTTCTCTTGAATTTTTATACTCACAAACTATCAATAGGTGAAGATATATATGAGGTCTATATGACTGTAAAGAATGCCATTTCTCTTTTATAATGAATTGCGATATTTTTCCTTGGAAAAAAAACTAAATCTGACTACGGATTTAAAACCAAATTCCCCTTTTTTCTCTTGTATTCAATCCAAATAAGCCCTTATTTTGGTATTGATGGGGCATTTAACACCATTACCTACAGTGTTGCAATGGATGATACTATGCTTGGATACCTTTCCCAATCTAAATAGTTTTATTTATGCCACCTCTTCTCTTTCCCATGAGAGTCTTACGACATTTAAACTAGTACAAGAGAATTTTCCTTCAGAATGATGACTGTATTAGTGTCCCCATCGTGTCTATGCCAATATGAAATAATATTAGTGACCAAATTTTTTGATGTAGGTAATGTTGAAGTCATCTTGGATTCCACCCAATGGCATCCCATCTTTGAATCTTTCCATTAGGAATGCTTATTTTCTTTCCCTTTGGTAAGATGTGAAGATTTTTCCATTATGCACAAGGCCACCACATGCATGCATTCAGAACAAATTTGGCATGGGAAAATAATGTTTGCATAGTCCAAAATATTGTGTCTAACTTTTGTCTATGCTCTTCGATGTAATTTGGAAAGAATGACTGGTCATGAATCAACGCAAAAATATATCCAAGCACATGTATTAGAAATATTACTGTTAGTTTTTGTAATGATGGTAATGAACCTACCCAAATAATTGCCAATGGCTCTAAGAGTATCGATATCACAATATTATAACAATATACTAGGCAAGTAAACCCATATCAAGGCCTCCACTAATACTTTCATATGTGGATTAAATTTATGGTCCCATCACTTCTAAAGAGATCTACACCCTCCATAAACTAGGCTGCTTTAATTAAAACTCTTATATTTTCCATCCTCCTAAACAAATTATAAGATGAAGAAAACTTTTCACAATTTTGTGGATGCGAGTTGTGTCTAGCATAGCGGATCTGCAATTAAACTCTATCTCTAATTGGATTTTTTTTCAACAAGGGCCAAAGACTATAGAAATTGAAATTCAAGGCATGTGGCAATAAAAACATTCCTTCCTCATTACAAACACAAGGGTGTCAATGACGAAAAGCTTGAACCCTCCTGAAATAAATATCAACACTTCACTTTCACTAACCCAACATTAACACATGAAAAAATTACAATTTATTTTTTATCTTTAAATTTGTATAATAAAATAACCTTAACTTCATTAATACTTTATAAGTTAAATTTATTTTTTTCACAAAAATAGAGCAACAAATAATCAATGTACATGTTTTGATTGAGTTGAAAGGTCCACATGAGTTGCTTTGAACATGTTCTAATTTTGAACCCATGTTATGTGTACTTTTCGATGAAAATTTCAAGGAAGTGAAAAAATTAAATTATAAAACAAGATATTAAAGAGATGCAACTTCAAACAAGAAGATAACCAACTCGCAGGGTAGGGAATCTTATCTTTTCAATTTCATTTATGTACCATTTGAGTTGTGGACTCAATGTGTTTGTTATTTAAAATTCACTTAAACTTATTTTAATATTTGATTAATAAATAAAAATATAAAAAATTACATTTTCATGAAAAAATATAAATAATAACTCAAATCAATAAATTAGATTTTTATTATGGCCAACTTAGAATTATGAAATATTTAAATGTTGTACATTTTGATTAATAAATCCCAATAGTATATATTATGTACGAACATATATATATGTCATGTACTAACATAACCATGACTATAATCACATCATATTAAAAAAATGAAAATTTAAAACTTCCCTCCTCCCTCAAGCCTAGAATTCGCTCTCCCTTTTTTTCCTATTCTCATCAAACTATCGAGCTCACCATCGTTTTCGTGCAGCCCTAGATTTCACCTTTGCATTTTTGGAATCTCTTCAAACTCTTAAACATACTGTCATTTTCATCCTTTTGTATCCGTTGAAATTCTCTTCCCTATTCATAGGAATCCTCCCTGAACTTCTACCAAGGTGAGGTATCACTAATAAGTTCAAAACTACATATCTCTCTAGTTCGAACGCCCAAGTTTGTGGCTCCAGCAATACTGCGAAGCTGCAAATAGTCTGAATCTGTCGTAGGTATTGCATATTGGGAGAATTTTTTTGTGGTCTTTCAATTCACTATTTGTGTATTTTAGTGGTAGAATCCTCCCGAACATCTATCCTTCGACCTTAACACCTGATAGGATCTTCAACAACATGAACGGCTACTTCACATCCTATTGTACCAATACTTTCTTTGCATTTGGCTTTCTTGGTGGAACGTACTCTGGTAACACTGATGGGATAGTAAATTAATCTTCCTTGATTGTTTCTATGCTCTCTTTTCTCTGTCAATCTTGTTGAAATTAATGGTGTTATGGAAATTGTGAAAGAGGAGGACTAGGAGGGTATAATTCTTGTTTAGGGTATGCCAGACAAGAATAATAATAAGGGTTACATTTGTGGTTGCCATCCAGGTTTTAAGATATCGAACTGACTAAAAGACGAGGCAGAAAAACAACTTCCTGTAGACAATGGAGGCTTGAAGATCTTGTTCTTGCCAAGGTCAAGGGATTTTCAGCATGGCTCGCTAAGGTATGCTAGCCTATTTTTCATTCCTATTTTTTTTCCTTTATTTGATGTATGTGATGTATGTTGTTGTTGTTATTTGCATTTTCCACATCAAATTATATACTTCTTGTGCCCTATTTTAATACCCGATTTCCATCCAAGGGTTTGTGTGAATGTTTATATATTTTCATAGGGTTTCATTTCCATTTAGACAATTGCAATGGATATCATCATGTTTTTCAATTGCCCAATATGTGCAGATATTTTCTTCTTAATCCTAGAATTGCAAAACCTGGCTGTTGCATGAGGATTCTCTGAAACCCTACACGAGAAATCAAACCAGATATCAAATATTATTCCATGCCCCCCAATATTGAGAATCCCCCTTCCTTAATAATATTTTTATTTCTAAATGAAAAATACCATAGCTTCCTAAGGAAGATCAAAAATCCGTTAGGTCTACTTCTGGTTTTACATCCTTGGCTACGGGATAAAAGCTCGAAGCTACAAGGATGATGTGTGGGCTGAGAAGTAGAACAAATTTAGCATTAAAATATTTAAGAACCTCAGTGTACTGGGCCTGGTGCTCTCCTTCCTTTTTATACATTTCTTCGCGAGGCCTGACCGAGTATCAAAGTTGAGTCTCAAATCCCATATAAGTAATTTGGGCACTATTATTCATTTCCCCCCTCTATAAAACCTCGTTTTAGCTCCTAGGAAAATGTATGCAATTTCCTTATATTATGGAGAGTCCTTGTGGTGACCTTTTTTGTATTGGCTAGATGCATTTAAGGTAAGGTATCCAGATGGGAGACTCCATTTTTAGCATTTCGTGGTAAAGGTGTCCAGATGCATACTCTATGCTTACTATTTCTTGGAAAATGAGATATTAATGTTTAAACCTAAGCGATGGATGCAAGTTTGTGTTTTTTTGGTGTTTAAACCCAAGCCTGTTTGTGGCTCTAATTAATAGAAAAGTTATAAAATCATTGAAATGTCCTTCCATTCCCATCTTTCCAAGGGGACTTTTAAATGATAAGCGGTCTTGCCAGGGAATGGATAGCGTAAAGACAAGTAGAGTACTGAGAGGTTGAGGGGCGATAAATTGATGTTCCTAATGTTCAAATCCTGGTTGGAGGAAAGACCTTAACTAAAATAGTCTCACCAACCTACCCCATTCAGTCAAATAAACATGCATGCCTGCATCGACGCATTGAACCAATTACATCTGAATCTTTTTCCTTATAACAAGGGGAGGCTTGGATCCAACTGAGTTTATGTTTATTGTTTCTACTCCTTCTCGACCAAGCAAGCCACATCCATCGAAAGCGATAAGAAAACCAATTGATGGATGCAAGTTTGTGTTTTTTAAGGTGGAAATTGCTTATGTCTAGGTCCAAGAGGATTAAAATTGGCCCACAAGTAGCCTATTTTTGTCAATACAATTGCCCTTAAAAATATGAATCAATAATTACAACTAATTTTCATTTGGCTAAGTGCATACTTTTATGTCCTAATCACCCAGGACTTGCACTTGGAATTTAACCTGACGAGTAGACTAATATTCCACTATTGAAATACAACAAAGTAGAAATGTCAAAAGCATCTGTTAATAGAAAAAAATTTGCAAGTGTTATATGAGGTACACAACTAAATTGAGAAACCATCAAATATCAATTGATGGCTCATCTTTGAATTCAAAATTATCAATCATTTTGAAAAGATCTGAAACAGTCAATTGACATCTTGCAATCATTTTACATCAACTTCACTTGACAAATCAGTGCATCCTATATAACTAGAAGTAATCTTGGCAATGCTGAGAAACACCTTCAAAATACCTCTGTCTGCACTAGTTCTCTGGGAAGATGATACCATCCACAGAATCCAATCAAAATGATCATGACTTCATTTACAATGATGGCATATAAGGTTGCGGCCTTAATATTCCAAACAATTAATCGTGTATGTCTGGTGGTAAGAATTCTACAAGAGAAGGGTAGCTGCAGAGAAAATTGATTATATAAATTTAGATAGATCTTGAAAAGGGCCTAGCTCTCACAATCTCAGTGCTGAGGCTAGCCAATATCATAACAAAAAGGAAAAACCGCAATGAAATAAAAGAATACCTGTGCAATAGAATATTCACACAAATGTTCAAGGCCTTTTAAAATATATTGATTAGCAGCTCTCGGAAGGTATTTTGCAATATCTGTTGTCATTTCTACTGTACTAGTGTATATAAATATGACACTAGTACGCCATGTCTAACATTCTTGGAGAAAACATGTTTGAGTTATAACATGTCATAGTTTCTTTCATTTCAGATTGAACTCTTTATAACAAGAATGAATCCTTCGTTATTGCCATAAGAAACACACAGAAGAAACCAAAAGAATTATCTCATCACTAGGTCAAAGGATTCCTAGGTTCTATTTGGAATTTCAATATCATTTGCCTCTTTTTCCTGTTGAAGGTTCACAAATTTATCCCCAAACAATTTCTAGTTATTGTTTGAAGCCATAGTGCACTTAACGTATTTGACAATATCAAATTCTAGGGTAAGCAATGCAGTATACAATAACTACAATTTATATCACTTGAATTTTATAGGAATCAGAAAATGAGAGACAATTCTAGAACATTCGATAACTTAAAATAATCCAATTCCCATGCTCCTTTCCATTGAATTAATTATGTTTTTGGGAAATTAAAGGACACTAAACTTTTTCAAGATTAGAAAGATTCGCTCCTTTTACCCGATCTTAAGTTTTAGAAAGATTCGCCCAATCTTAAGTTTTTGTACTTTCTCCAAATTAGAAAGATTCCTTCCTTTCACCTTATTCTCTTGTGTTAAAAGATATAACTATGGCTCCTTCTCCCTAAGTATGGGCCCATTAAAACTAAAGGACCTTATGGGTAAAAGTTGGGATAAAACGTTTCTCATTTTTAGCTTTTTCTTTGATTAAAAAGCATTGAGTTTCCGGATTTTATCCCTTGTCTACAATGCTATAGCTTCCCTATGAATAACGTAAACTGCAGGTAATAACCATGACTCATCAAATAGAATAATATTCACTTTTTATATTATTTGAAGGCCATCCCGACCTACTTTACATTTAGATAAAAAAACACCCTAAAATTTTAAAAAACAATTATGTTGAATAATTTTATTTAAATAACATTTAAATTTAATTATTAAAAAAATATTTTTATTTTAAGAACCCGTTTAAAACTTTTAAACCTAGGTCTTAAACTAATTTGTTTTAATATCAATTATATTATTTTAAACATACTAACTAACTAAAAAATATTTTATAAAAAACATTCATAGTTAATTCTTTTACAACATTTAAAACTAAACTTAATTTTTTTTTAAACGTTTTAAACTTTTATTTGTCATAACATTAATAATAATGGTTAGAATTAAAAAGGCTTTAAACATTAAAAACAAAATATGAACTTTAGGTTTGTTTACTTGGTAATTTATTTCATAATTTAAAAAGGTAAATCCTAAAATCAAAACAATAACATTTATTTGATAACTTTAGTAAAAAAAATCTTATTCACAATATTTATAAACTTAGAGACAATTATTTTAGATTAAAAAACCTTAAATTAATAATAATTTTTTACAAAACCTAATCTCACCTTAGTAATAGAAAAATTCAAACCAAACCAACATAATTAAAAATTTTAATTTTTTTTTAAAATAATAAAAACTTCTCTAATAAGAATTCTCTATGAAACAAAAAATTACCATATTTAAAAGATTTTGGGAAAATATTATTCTTTACCAAGATTCTATTGGTCTCATGAAGATGATATCACAGTAGAGATCAAAATGTCAAGATAATGAAATACTTGAATGCAATTCCACACCCACCACCCTAATATTCATTAATTAAAGTTCATTATAACGTGCTCAAAGGGTGTGAAGCCACTCTCCCTTAATAGGAGGGGGAGGGAATTAAAATGGTTTTTACATTTTCCTAAGTTCCCTTGTTAAGTCTTAGAGACTAGTTCTCTTTCACTGAAATTATATTATGCAAGCATTCATTAGAGTAAGGTAATAGACTTGGCTGCACCCACCTATGGGGATGAACTATCAGATATAGACTGGGCAAAGCTTGATGTATTTTTAATTGTTCCCAACAAATCTTAATTGATTTATTGACTTTTTCTCTTTGAATAGACTTTTAATTGTCTCATAGAATTTGGCTTGATTCATAGACTTTTATTGATCATGCTTAGTTAAATCAATAAGTTATTGTTTATTAATCATGTATTTAAACCAAAATTAAGTTACCAACCTTTGGTCGAGTGAACAACGTCTACCTTTTTTGCTAACATGAGATCATTCTTGAGAATGATGGAAACCCATTCACCCACAAATTCCCGAAGGTGGCTAGATCTGTCGTAAATAAGAGATTATAGAAAGACCTGTATTTTGTCTTCCCCTCATTTTGATCTGATCTTTGTTTTGTTTATTCTTTACTTGATGTAGTGCCTACTTATTTTCCATTTGTGAAAAGATTAGACTACTTACTTGAACGTCAATGTGACTATGGAAGATAGGTAGATTTATTTGAGGGAAAGATCTCTTTTTCCTTTAGATGATCGAATGATTTTCCACAAGGGAAAGGTGATAGGTTGGATATCTATCGACGAAAAAAAGTATGTTCCTCTCTTAGCTCTTGTCCCACCTTTGACCCTCCCCTCCGATCTATGGTCAGTCACATTGTGATATTTTCAATTCATCCATAGGTGTGACCAGAAAGTCCACACATATCAGAGTGAGATGAGTCCTGTCTATTTCCTGAAGACTCCTTTAAAGAGATCGAACAACACTTTCGTTTCATCCTTGGCACCTACAAACCGAACAAAGAAACTATATCAAAGGAAGCTGCTCACTATAGATCTACACAATATTACACTATCCCATATCTCACTCAAATGCAGAAGGCACCTAAAAAACAAGGAATTTACCATATCTATATTTCTCTAAAAAAGGAAGGAGCATATGAGATTTTCAAAACAATAATTCTTATTTCACAAACAACAAAGATGCTGACCCACTCTCGTTTGTTGGAAATATCTATATCTTCTCTCAGCATCTATTGGTAATGATGGGGTACTCATCTGATGACTAAGAATGCCAAAAAAATAAAATCATTTATTTATTTTAAGACGGATAATCAGGACTACCCCTTCTTAACCCATGGTAGGAAATAAAAACATTTGGTATTCTTAAAATGCATGGATTGTTATAATCCTAGGAGAGATAGGTGGTGGCTCTAGCAGAAGATAAACGTGTAAACAAGGTACAAGGTGTAATAGAAGGGTGTGTCACTCTGGATAATGGCTAGCTACTACTAAATATTAATGGCTAAAGCTTCTACATACCGGAATTAAGGGAAAAGTCATAGTTTTCAAAAAATTAAAGGAGTACACTAAGGTTAGAAGTAAAACATAACAAAAGTGTTCAATTTATATGGGTTGATCATGGAGGTGAGTACACTTTGAATGAGTCTACCCAATTTTGTGTCAAATAGGAGTCCCCTAGTCTTGAAACCTTTCGTATGATGACATCACCTTAGAGATTGTCATGCATTTATTTTTTGAGGATGCGCTTGGCCTATATGTGTCGTGTAGGTTTCTTGAGTGGATTAGGTCCAATTTATGTTGTAAGGATTCATATCACTTCTCATCTAAATAGAGAAAGGTGAGAGTCATTCATCATGGTGTTCTATTCTTTGTACTTGTCTTCTTGGAGTGAGGCACTACGGTTCATGAGGAAACCCTAGAAGATGATATGAAATCTAGCGAGAATGTCATTGTATGGAGGTTTCTCTTGTGAGATATTAGGTTTTTTTATTGTGAAATACAATATTTTCGATGATGATGATTATAAGATAGAAGCACTCATTCTTCATCACTCGTGTTAGAGAGGTGACCTTCTAGAGCACTAGTCTTTTTATCGTATTCATCATCATTATGCTTTAGTTTTTTCATCTTGTTTATATTGTTTATATTGTTTTGGAGCAATTGTGCTTCATCATCATTGTATGAATATTGAGTGACTTGTGAAAAAACTAGAGAAGAGGAATTTTTTTTGTGTAAGCTACATAGTTCTATTAAAATACATAGGCAAAATTTACAAAAGTCATACTGGCCAAAACTGAGGGCCATCTACAGAGACTGAGGTACCGAGACAAAGACATCATTACAGACACTGAGGTCAAATATAAGAATACATAGACATAGATAGAGTCTTGGACATAGTTTCCAGATATAGACATAGATAAAAGACATATATACAGAGTTCAAAATTAAAGAAATCCATCGTTAGGCTTGACAAAAAACCTGTAAAGAGAAAACCTGGGATGAAAGTTCCATTCCACTGCTACAAAGCATGAAACTTAGGCTATGGAGCTTATTCAATGATGGGGAAATCCCATCTTTCTTCCTGCGACTTGGTGACAGCTTCTAGAGTCGTTTGCACTAGTTTTTGTTGCTAATCAGGCATCGGGTTGGACATTTCCTGTAGGCACTTGAAGAGAGGCTCAATTGTTGATGGGATGGGGAATAGAGGATCCTAAGGATTCGTTATCATGCACCCAGTCGCACTCCCACTACCACCTCTCCCAAAACAAGCAAGAACCAAACCCTTGGTAGCACTTCCACTACCACCACCTCCCCAATCACGACCACCACCATTCAGACTGCCATGGCAAGAAATTCCTGCGGTTCCCTTTCAGGAAAATGAGTTATCCATGGCTATGAGCTGAGAATCTATCTTAGTGATTCTGGTTTTCATAGCAAGGAGGGAGTCATGGGTGTCAAACCAGTTGTTGAGAATGTCTTCAACCAAATTGTATAACATGTTTTTCATGAGCTAGTAATGGTTTATCTAGCTACCATCTTGGCCAGCTGCTAGCTTTTCGTTCAGGACACGGCCTTTGTAAGATTCCAAAAGAATGCAAACCCAAGAAGAGATGTGGGCTTCATAGTCAGACACGACTTGGACCACGCTGGGCTTTGCCTCTTCCCGAGCTTTCCCTTCTCGGTGTAGCTCATTGGCACAACATGGAGACTTGTCTACACCTTTGTGTTCTAAACTTAATAGACTAAGAGATGCTGAAGAAAATGAACCAGAGAACCACCAGTCACACAAAGAGCCTGAATATGTGCAGAGCAAAGAGGAGACCACACAGAATGTCGAAATGAATTTCCATGGAGTTCATATCTGTCTTCCCCCCTGCCATGGTACCTGTGCTCAATGAATTCTGTAGCAGATCCATGAAGGAGAAGAGGTAAACAGGATGTTGCCAACCCACATCATAGGTGCCAAAGAGACAGACCGAGCTTCTCCCACATGCAATGAACGTCAAAGGTTCTGGAGGCATGTGGAGTCAATTTTGATGGATCGGTAGGGATCTTGTTGGTCACCACGTGGAATGTGGAGATGGCGAGGAAGGAAGTGTCGTTGTTTCTCACACTGGTCACCTGCATCCAGGATAGAGAAGAGGAATGTTAATCTACAAAATATTGTAAATTTGTATCATACATGGATCTTTTATTTTTTAATTTATATGTGTTTTATCATATGCTTGTGCAACTATGCATAAATTATGTTAATCACTTTAGAAACTATTCATGTAATATGTTCTTATGAGGTACAAAGTGACCATTGCCTTGAAAGTGGCCATGTAATATGTAATATGTTATTTTTCCACTCCCAAAATCGGGATTTGTACCTGTTTCCCCTCTCTTTCCCAATAGTCCTCCATCAGCACCCAGCCAAACCTTTTAGATTCATAGTACATCTATGTTTTGTAGAAAAGTATAGTCATTTTATGCAACTGGTCTTCACTACATGCCTCAATTTGTTAATATGAAGTTATCATAAACTCTTTATTTGTTTGTCTATGCAAGGTGCTGATAATATCTTGGTTTATAGGTTTGGCTAAACTTAGATTACATACCCTAATAACATCTTATTGCAATATTTAGCAAAAATTTAGTTCGCACATCTTAATAACATCTTATTTTAAATATTCATCTAACTAAATTTAGCTTGCATGCCGTACTAAGATATCATTTTAATGTTTTAGCTGAAATTTTACCTTGCATACACTAATTACATCTTTATATTTAAGGATTTGGTTAATTTTTAGATTTCATGCCTTAATATGTTCATATTTTAAAGATTTAGGTAATAAGATAGCCTATATATCCTAATAACATATCATTTTAAATATTTGGTTAAATTTACCCTACACACTCTAGTAACATAGTATTTTAACAACTTAGCTAAAATTTTAGGTTGCATATCCTAATAACATCTTATTTCATGAAATTAAATTGTTCATGTGCTTTGGTTCATATTTGTTTTGTGCTCAATACTTATATAATCTCCATTCATGGCTTCCAAAAGGATGCAGAAGTGGCTCTCCCTCCCAATACACTCCTTTGAAGAAGTTTGTTGCAGCCTTAGAAAAGGTGGACACGGCTTCACATTTAAACTAGTCAAGGTTTGTGAAAATATGGAAAAATGCCAAAACTCAAGGTTTATGTGGATAATCCAAAGAAGAGAGTTTTACTCTATCTTGGGCAAGTACTATTGGAAAAAATTTAAACTTTACAAGGGCCTGATCCAACACCAAAAACATTGATGGTACAATCTAGAAGAAGTGGAATCCCCATCTCAAATTTGTATTCCACTTATATTTCGGTTGAAGAGGTTAGTTTTGCTTTCATTTTCAGCTAAACAACAACCAAGACTGTGTATTTCACAATGAACCATGGTTTATGAGCTTTTGTGGCATTTATCTCAGTAGTTGGTCTCTGTATTTCGATCCAAAAGAGGAAGTCCAACAAATATCACCATTTAGGTCCACCTCCTCATCTTCCTCTCATCACCTTAGACCCCAAAACGATATAGGCAACTCCAAACTCTACAGGGAAATGTTTTCATAGAGATGATAGTAATGCTAGTATGTATGTTAGTTGTTGTATTTCAGTTCAAGGACTTCTAGAAGTGATTGTGTTGTAGGTAGATAAAAAGGCCCATATTTAGAAGTTATATTATGATCATAATCCATTTAAATGTATGGGTTTCCATGAATATGGGTATTTTGCAAAAGACTTCCCACTGAATAAGTAAATTTTGCAAAAGAATGCCCACTACTGTGGTAAACGGAGTATGGTTGATAGAAATAAGGATTAAACCACTTTAGAGTTGTTCCAGTCAAGTCAGTCAAATTCCATGTCAATATTAGATTAATGCTATGGATGCAACATTGGATTTAGTTTTATTGATTAAACAGGGCTTGCCATGCATGTCTTTGGCCCACGTTGTTCTGTTATATGCATTTCTCTTTCCATCTAATACACATTTTCATTGCTTGACAGGTCATAATGGTTGATGATATTTTGTAGGACAACACATAATTAGAACATTTCCATGAACATTATGTACGCATTCCATATTGAATTAATTTTATGATTTATAGATGACTTGACCATTATTTTTAATGGTTTGTTGTTTGTTTTTCTCCTATCACAACCTTTTTATATAGAAGAAACAATTTTTTTTTTCCATTTCTCATTGATTTAGATGAGACCAAGACCTCAAATTTCTCTAAATTCCTTAATGAGACGATCATGAGATGAAGACTTAGGTTGATTATGGTATTCCTCTAACATTGCTTCAGGAATTATTCTTTCAATTCTTTTAAGTTTATTCTCCTTTATTACTTTATTAGGATTATAATATGTTTATATATTTATTTTATGTCCTAATTTTGTGATCAACCCCATTTCAGATACAAAACAATCAACTTTGGAAGTGAGTGTATGGATGGAAGTATGTAAACATAATCTAGGTTTTTGCAAGGGTTAGAAGGTCCACTAACATTCTAGAATACAAACTAATTTTTAAGAGGGTATCTTTAGTCGCCCTTGTTGTATCCTTGAGGCTATTTAGTGCATTGAAAGTTGTACTTTAACATCAAACACTCGTGAAAGAGAAGAGATATATAATTATATATTAATTGAGTTAATTGATACAATTTGCTAGCATCTTTTCATTGTGGTTTAATTACTTACTCTACGTGGCCATCCCTGACTACCAATACTAAAAGTTATTCACTAACTTGATTGCTCGCTAATACTCATAATATTTATTACACATTAATACGTAATATATCATGGATCCTAATATATTATTGAGCATCACTTATTCTAGCACCTCATCTTAATACGAAATATAATTTTTTTAACTCTCGTCAATATAAAATCCATAGTAACTAAGAATAATTACAAAAGTTAAAGGGAATTCTTATTCAATCTTCAATAATGCAACACTTCTCTCGTTCTTATTATATAAACACTACATTTTGTTGTATGATGCAGGTTGTGTTGGTAAAGAAATGTATGCAATGTCATATCAACCAAGTTTTGCATTGGGACATCAAAGGTAATTTTTTTTTTTTTATCAATATTTTTTCTTGGATTTATTTCATTATGAGATAAGATTATTGAAGAAAGTGTTTGAACATGGTATTTTATGATTTCAATAAGATATTATCTATCAATTGACAATAATGGGATTCTAAAGATTACAGATTTTTTCATGACAAGATCTTTCTATAGTGACCAAAATGGAAACCTGACCGATAGAGTAATCACATTGCGATATAGGTAAGTGAAATATGACCTATTTTATGATCACATACAAATTTTTCTATATTATGAATGCTTCCTTGTTTAAAATGAAAAATCTAGATGGAACTTCTTTAGGACGATTGATTTTGTGTTCTAATGTTATGTGTCTCCCGTTGCAGCTTCAATTTTTGGCTTTTTTGTTCCTTTATGTTAGAAACAGTAAGCCCATTGCCATTGAGTATTCCTATGACATGGAAGGTTTTGAATTCATATTTAAATGGATGTTGTTCATTTTCCTTAGGCGGTTATACCCATTTCCAACATCTACACAATGACTATAGAGTAGAGTCCTATGCCCTCTCATGATTGTAGTTTGTTAACTATATCTGATTCTATTCCTTCTCACAGTGTTTCAAATCATGTTTGGTTTTCTAAAGAAAAAGATAAAAAGACAGCCTCATCCTATAATCTATGGCCCTGCGATTATGCTTATATCCAATTCTATTGGGGATCATGTAGATCTCCCAGCCCAAACACTGCAACATCACTCTCGGAAGTGAATAAACATTATGAATTGGCGTCACACTATATCCTCACCATTTATTCTTGTGGATACTCATTAGCTTGACGGAAGAAGGAACTTTGCTTATCGCATAGTGGATAGGATCCATGTGAAGCACCAACTATTGGGTTGATCATCCTGTTTTGATTTTCCTTATTGCTCCACTTATACATGGCTCTAGGATGATCATGCTTATCTACTATATCCTTGGAATCCACACTAAGATAATTGTTGTTGATAGGTCTCATATAGTGGTACACTTATGGTTTCTAGGGAATAGTGATTTTTGCAATCCCATTAAGAAAATTTCTTGAGTTTTGTTCAAAATTCCTAGAAAAGGTTTATGGATTTCATAACTTTCTTGATCATATATTGTGAACATATACATTCTATCATATTTTTCCGACCATTAGATACTCAAAGTTGTGTATTGATCATTTTTATCATTAGAGTGCTTTGTAAGTTAAGTTCCCAAATTCTTAAAGGGTGCTACCTCAATGGAAGAGAACCTTCCTTACAAGCAGGAGGTTGATAATTCGATTCCTCCATGCCCTAATGATATTATAATATCGGTTAAAAACAACTAAATTAGTAACCAAAAAATAAGAGATAAGTGACCAAGCAAAATCACCAAAATTCGTAAATAAAATTACTAAAAATGACTAAATTAGTGACCAAAAAATTAGAGATGCAAAACTAGGCAGTAAAAAGGATGTAACACATGTCACTAATGATGAAGCCAAGAATGGCATTAATATGGTAGCAAAATAAGACACGGAACTAGGCATTAAAAAGGATGCAACATAGGGCACTAATGATGAAGCCAAACATGGCGTAGATATGGTATAAAAATAAGTCATTACTTTGGATGAAAAACATGGCGCTACATTGAAAGAAAAATATGACATCATTTTGGCAGCAAAACACGATGCGAAAAAAGAAGCAATAATTGGTGCAAATTTGGAAGCAAAATGTGGCACATATTTAGAAGTAAAACATGGTGCAAAATGGGATGCTAAAGTGGTAGCAAAATGAATGCATATTTGGATGCTAACATGGTGCTATTAAGGATGCAAATATGGCGCTAAATGGGATGTCATTTAAGAAGCAAAAGCAGACACTCGCTAGGAAGCAAAATATGGCGTTATTTAGGAAGCAAAACTCGACATTGTTTAGGAAGGAAAGTTGGACGCTATTCTGGAAGCACAAAAATAGATGCTATTTTGGACGTCATAAAGGATGCTATCTAGGAAGCAAACAAAGACGCTTTTTGAGACACTTTAAGTTTTGTCCATGATGCGTCCCATATAGCATCTAGTTTGACCACTCAATGAAAAAAAAAATTACACTAAAAAGGGACGCTAAATGGGAGGCTAATTCTAGGATGTATTGTAGTGACTAGGCATATAAATGATAGAGTTTCTTTTATCCTATATGAAAAAACACACTCACCTTAAAAATTAAATTAGGTCATACAAATGTAGCAAGGGTTATTTGGACTTAGAACTTCCTCATGAGGTAGCTAACTTTGTCATGCATGAGATGCCAATGCTTAAGATGACATCCAGGCGAACTAGAGCGTAAATATCCCAAATTATCCAAATAGGGTGCATCAAGTACTTAACTAAGCTAAAATATCCAACTAGGGTGCATTAGATAGCCAAAATTGCTTAGCTTACATGCACAAGTACCATTAAAATTGTCTGAAATGGCTCTAGTAATATCATTATTATCCCCTATAAATGAAAATAAGATACAAAATAAATGTACATTAACATCAATAAAATCTAATAAAGAAACATTTTAAATAAAAAAAAAGATTATTAAAATGATTAAAATATAAAAATAAATATACTATAAACATAAATAAAATCAAAATCAAAATTTTACAGTACAATTAAAAAATAGAAGTAAAATTAATTAAAATTAATTACACAAAACAAAACTTAAGTAAAGATATCAAATTTAAATAAAAAATAATTACACAAATACAAATATTTCTCAAATATAAAATACTTGAAATACATAAGAAAATGAACTAAATTGACCAAAGGAAAATGCTTTCGCTTTTTATTGGAAAATATTTTTACGTTTTACTTTTATATTTTAAAAATTAATGAACCACTTATGTAAGAAACAATGTAAAGTAAATTAGCATCAGACATCATTCATGGTCATTTACAACTCCATGAGTGATTTAGGCGTTAAGTATCCCTTCGTAGTCTTATAAGAAATTTTTGGTAGACATGAAACACCTAACACTAGACACTACCATCCATAGCCTCATAAGCAATTTAAGGCATACATAGCCTTTCATAGTCTCGAGAACTATTTTTTATAAGCATTATGTACCCAACAATAAAGTAGTAAGTGATATATTGATTGAGATGTACATAATTGACGCAATATAGTGGACCATTCATAACTCAAGAGTCATTTAAGGCTTACACCGACCTTCAAAATCTCAAGAGTGACTCAGGTCTACATAGTCTGTCATACTTCCATGAGTTATTTTTGATAAACATTATGCACTAGTAGAAGAATAATAAATGTTGTATAATTTGAAATATACATTATGGATGTAGTGAAGTATATTACTTCATGAAATGTAAAAATTAATAAATAAGCATTAAATAACTAAAAACCATAATACACAACTATTATTGAATATTTAACTTTTAAAAATATTTTTCATATCTAATATTATATTATGTAAAACAACAATAAAAATTAATTAGTTAAAAATATAAACAAATTATTTTCTCAAAATTTAGAATTTTTTTTTATTTTATAATATCCAATTTTGTATTTAAATTTTAAATAACTTTTATAAAAAAAACTTAAAAAATAAGTAAATACTCATACATATAAACAACTACTAGCTTCTCATCTACATTAATAAACATGTATATACAATTTATAATATTATAATAACAAACTTGAGATGTTACATTTCTCTTTAAATCTTTATTTTATAGATATAGCATATAATATTGTATACATGTAGCACATAAAATTATATATTAATTTTAGATATATTATATTTATTTTTTATATTCAATCAATATAGTTATTATTTCAATTTTTGTTTTATTAATTAAGTTGAATGTGCAATATAGTTAGGGATGAATCTTTATTTTATAGATATAATAGATATAGCATATAATATTGTATACATGTAGCACATAAAATTATAGATTAATTTTAGATATTATATTTATTTTTTATATTCAATCAATATAGTTATTATTTTTGTTTTTGTTTTATTAATTAAGTTGAATGTGCACGGTTTGTTGGTTATTGGGTCAATAATATGGGGTTAAGACATTAGTGATTATGGTTATTTTAGGTTAATAGTTTAAAGGATAATGGATTAGGTATTAGGTTTTTCATAGTAATGAGTTGGGATTAGTGTGGTTTATATTTAACTTAGATTTAGGGGATTAGTATTTTAGAAGTCAAGAATTTAATGGTATAGTGGTAAAAAAGGGTGAAGAAACCATCACTTAAAAAAGAATATATGACAACTGCATTTGTCTCTACGTATCCATCTCCCATGACATATAGCACTCAATCTCAATATTAAAGAACTGTCAAAAATCAAGGTAAGAAGACACAGATTTATAGAAAACTGTTTGTTTCTATTTATATGTTATCAAATATCTTTAAACAAAGAAATTTAAAATATATTCCAAAGTAATGAACCCAATAAGTCGTTAACAGTACTGGTCATCTGTTGGAGTTTAATATTGGAAAGTTGGGTGGGAAAGTAACAGTACAGGCTGGGTTGTGTAGCCTGTATGCTTCATTTACACACAAGTACATTGAGATTGAGTATATTGATGATAGATATTTTTAAATTTTATCAGATTTAAAGCTATGCTCTCAAACATACACTTTTAAAGGATTGATTAAATACAACTTTGTTTTTCATTGGAGAAGTATAACACATGCCTTAAAATTTGTTTTTCTATTATTTTTTTTCTTATATAATAAAATTTATCTTAATTTTGATTTGTTATGATTCTATATCCATTATTTAAAAAAATAAAGATTAATAAAAATCATTTCAAAATTACATCAATTATAAATATTATTTTATAAATACATTTTTTTACATAAAGTTTTGAATTAAAATAATAAATAAATTGTGGGTACCTTAAATACATTTAGATATATAATATATTTTTATAATTTCAACATAAACATTTTACAAACTTTAAAACACCTACACATTTTACTAATTATATTTTACAAAATCATATTTGAAAAGTAAGTCAAATGATATTGAGTAATAAAACATATTTATTGTTTTGCAATATAGTAAAATGCATCTAGTCAAAACTATTTAACATCAACTTCCCAAGATTAATTTAAATATATTTAATTTATATATTTAAGTTTTAACTTTTGAATTTTAAAAGATTTAAAAAAAAAATTATCATTGAAAATTTAATTAATTCTAAACTAGCTATACTTACTAAAAATACCAACACAATTATTTACTAACTATATTTATTAATTTTATATTTTAACAAAATAATTTAACAAAAACATATCCTTATTCAAGGATGGGGTGGCAGGGGTCATCAAACCTTTTATTTATTGCATCCAACCACTAGAAAAAGGGTTAAGATTATTGTGATGTTTTGATTAGTTGAGTTGCATAAGATTTTCCATATTTAATGTCGAAGTCATTGATTATAATATTTTGTTTAAATTGTTTAATTGTTGTCAAATATTTTGGAAATATTGGTATGGTTGGTAATGACACGCGTCCTCCACAACTTGATGCAAACATAGTTGATCTGTATGAGATGATTGGGGATCATATACCAAGTATGAATCATTAATATAATGTTTCATATCAACTTCAACTACCTGATATGTGATTTGATGTTTGGATTTAGAGTGAGGCCACTTGCACACAAGGAGGTATTGTAGGTTCCAAAGCATTAGAGGATATATAGGGCTTTCTATGTGACATGACCATATTTATCATATAATGGTTTTATTGGTACTAAGTGCTTAATTAAAAAAAGCAATGCAAGTTATTTAACATTAAAGCGCTTAACATTGGAACTCTTTCGGTGAAGTTTAGCATAGCTGCCGTAGTTAATGGCAATATATCGAAATGACAATGAAAATGAAAAACCATGTGATTGTGACACTTCAAATGTTTTATGTTGTTTAATATATCTTATGTCTCAATCCTGAAAATTCTCTGGACATATATCAATACAGATTTCTACAAAACAATCGCAACATACTGTATATAAAAATGACATTTCTATATGTAACTGGGTAGCTTTATCTTCTGTTTTACCAGTCACGAACTACAAATTCCAGTTACGCCACCAGTTTTTCTTCTACGAGTCACCAATTACAAATTCCAGTACACCACTTACACACTATCCCTGCAGAGTGCTAAAATATGGCGTCATAATTTGACTTAGCCGAATTAAGGCGGTCACCCATACAATCAGAACCAATAAGGAAACGCCAGCAGATACCAAACCAAAGAGAGTGATTGCAACAATCAGGCGAGTGTTGATCAACGAGTACTGTAAACATTCCATTGCCCTCAATACGTTTGCATGATACTTGGGATACAATTGTTTCTCCCATTCCATGTACTCTTCGCGAGTCTTGTAATTTGTCTCCTGCATTTTTAGGTCAAACATTCGCTTTCTCAGAAGTATCATATTCGCGTCCACCATGTTGGAGACACCTGCAATCAAAGCAACTAATTAGCATTTCATGTAACCGTATGAAGGGCCAATCATGGCCATAGAACTCCACTGCTGGCTCCAACAAACTGAACATCTGCTGGCCAGCTTCCAGGCTGCTAGCGCTATCACTGCTCCCAACCATCCATTGCGAGCTACCGAGCTCTCTAGAACTCATTGACCCTGTTAGAGGCAGAAAGTTCTGAACGGAAAAGGCCGAGAAAGCTTCAACATTTGCCTTCTCATAAGATATAATAGGGTGAAGGATATTGTCCATAGCTGGAGGAGGTCTATGGCTCGATCCGCCGTAATCTGATGTTGTTCTGAGCCATGGCAGCGCCAGCTCCAGCCCGCTGTAATCCTGTGCCGTTGTTTGCCTCTGATTGCACAAACTCATTCCCACAGAGGGCGACGACAGAGATAAATTCGGTCCCCTGTGTCCTCCTCCATTCTGCTGCTGCACGTATTGCTGGTTCGCTACAGGAACCTTCTGAGAATTGGGTTGCTGCAGCATAGGATTAGTAGTAGTAGTATTACTATTACTATTACTATTGTTATTGTTGTTCATCTGTGATCCCTTGGTGTTCTGGAGTATCAATGGCAAAGACATTGCATTCAGCAAAGCTTGTGCTTCTGTTCTGAGAACCGGAGAAGCAGCAGCAGCAACAGAAGTCTGTACAGTACCTGCAGAAAATCAAGAAACGCGATCACCCACATTCTAATAGCTTAAACCCAATAGAATCCCGATCTCGTAGGGGCACGGAATACATGGAAAAAAAAAACTTTTGTTTTGGACTTTCTAATTAATTAATGAATTCATGGGAGAAGGAAGCATATCTGACCCCTTGATATATTGTTGCAGCTTCCGCACTGGAGACAGCAGGCATGATCGTGTTAGTCTGCGGTTTCCGCCTCCGCCTGTTATGGTCCGCCAGGCGTTTTCTGCAACTTCGCTTCACCTCGTCGAATTCTGCCAAAAGATGAAAGCTGCGCGCACAAAATAGGTATCAGTTTTGAACTAATTTGGAGGGTAAGGAGCATTAGCGTTTTACATCAGTACCTTTACCAAAGACATTAAGCATCCTTTAAGCTTCGCCACTAAGTTTTTCCAGATATCAAGTTTCCAAAGTAAAAGCATGAAAAAAAAAAGACAGCGCACCATAACAGATCCTGTATGTATTTACCGGCTGCATTATTGACAGAAACGCTGTTGGACACCGCCTGTGACAACGCTGGTGGCCTTGGAATGAAATTCGCAGACTTTGTGGCGACGATGGTAGTGTTTGGCATTTGTTAGGTCTGCTTTGCAGCCCTCGGCCTGGCAGCGCGGTACTTGCGAAGCGGGAGGAATCGCAAGAGGCATTCATTCTCCACGGCCTGGACGTCGTTCAACCACCCGCCGCTGCTGGTGTAGCTCTGGATCAAGAACTGTCCGTTTGGCTGGATCACGGCCCGTCTCAGAGTTGCGTCAGAGATATTCAGTATCTACACTTGCCAGGTGGATTAATTGACCCATGTTGATGTCATCATTGCCTTGACCCATGTTGATAATAAAATATAATAAATGCTGATGTCATAGTAGCCATGTGTCAAGTGAAAACCTACTAAACTCCAAGGCTGACATCATTCTTTATTGGCCAATTAGAAGTTGACAAAATAGCAAAGGCAAATATTTTTATTAAAATTTAAAATAATTTTTGGCAAACTCCAAAGCTAAACTTTACAAAACAGATTTTAATTTTTTAAACCTGCATCAAAAAAGACCAAAGTCAACCAAAGTCAAAATCAAACGATTACAATATACCTGCTATAAAAATTAGTAAGGAAAAAAAATAAAAATAAATGTAATGTAATATTTATTCCCAAATTGTAAAATATAAGAGCTACATCAAAACTTGCGATGCAAATAAGAATAACTAAATCTTTTGCAAGCGAACCTCAACATACATTTGAGGTAAAGTAGATAGGAAAGTAAATTATACCATCCTTAATGGATCAAAATTAATAGGCAAGTGGCCTCCTTCATGACTTGGTCGAAAAGACATTTGCAACGATGAACTTTAGTTATCTATGCCACCACTCTTTCGGATGCTAAATGAACTGATTTAATCACTGCCTAGGCAAGAATTTTTTGAACACTTAACTTTTCTTTGAATTTTTGATGGTTGGTTTTATCGCTATCGGAGGGCAATCGAAGTTTGAATCAGAGCTTAGTTGTCTATGCAGCCACCATTTCGGAGGACAAATAGAGAACGAGCCGATGGACAGTTCTTACTTTCGCTGATGCATGGTTTTATTGGTTCAAACCTTTTGCTTTGCGATGATATATTTTGTTTTTGTTGTCAAAAGACTTTTGAACAGTGAATCGGGGCCGTAGTTCTTTATATAGCTGCCGTTGCGGAAGTCAACTAATGAACGTCCCGATGGAAAGTCATGCTTTTCATCGATGGTTTTTATCTCCTTTGTTTAATTTTCAGAAGAAAAAAAACTTTTACTTTTGACTTTCGGCATTTTTGTTTTATCATTGTCAGAGTTCTAGTGTATATGACTTCCATCGTTGCGGCTTTTTAGTGAACTATCTCACCTATGATTAGTGGTTCTAAGCTCTGACATTTAGCTTTAGTTCTTCATATGATCGATGTTTTCATTTTGTCCCAAAACCCTTGCTCTATATGGTTTCCACTGTTGCGACGGCTTAGTGAACTAACCATCTGACATATAGTACTTCCGCCTGCCGATGAGAGTTTTTTTTTCACCCGATGCTTAGTAGTTATGAACGCCGAGAAGGCTTTTCCTACCTTTTTGTGTGCTTTTACTCTATTTGATGATGGCGAAGTTTTTCCGTTGGTTTTGGTCAAGTCTAAGTTTCTTTGAGATGAAGAGCACAAGCCAGGGTTCAGATTTGGCGGTTACATTATTATGATTCATGCTTTCATGATTTCGAGTTAGTCCAGATGTGGCCTGGATTGAGGTAAAGAGTCTTTTTATTCAGCTTGTGATTTTAGTTTGGACAATGGATTTAGCGGATTTCAAGACACAAACTCGTAGGATTTGTTTGTTTTGTCATTTTTTCATGCATTAACACTGTATATAGTTTATTTTACAGAATCCATACGGAGAAGGTAAATGGATTGATACAGTTTCTTTTTGGTTATTCATGATAGGGTGATTGTTGTTGTAGAGAAGATATGTCTAGAAGACAAAGCAGAAGAAAGGAGGCAGAAAGAAAGAAAGAGAAAGAAAATGAAGAAGCAGAGATGAAGAAAGAGAAGAAGAAAGTAAGGGTCTGAGATCTCAATAGATCGATAGCAGCAGAGGCCCAAACATGGGAAAAGTTCATCAGCAACCAAGCTGGTCTCTCTTTATAAAAGCACTATTAAATTTTAATTTAATATAACGTATTGTACAACACTCACTAAAAGACAAATTTGTGAGACTAAATGGTTGAGGGGGAGCCTAAAGGTCGCAAGGGGCAGCCCAAACGTTTTGTTGTTTATTATAAATATAGGAGAGTTAGATGTAATAGGGGAATTTTTCCCAGATAGATTTTTCAGAGTATGTTGTAAGAAGAACTATTTCCTCTTGCAATAAAGAATTACAAGTTTCCTGATGGAGAAAGCCTGGTGGAAGATTTCAAATGATGTGCTATGGATTTGTTGAATGTGAACTATTTCGTTTTTCAGCTTGCATCCATTAACTATGAGATCATTCTAACTGTTTGAACCTATGTTCTTGTTATGAATGCACTCTAGTTTATTCTATGAAGTTTCCACTGTGAGTAATGAAGGCTTTTCATAAACAATGAGCTATCTTATGGTTCATATATTTATTAATGTTCATGTGTTTTGAAATAAGTAACAAATATCTGTGATTTTTCTTAATGCATGCGCAGAAATACATTACTCATTGATAAATTATAATCTTGCTCCCTAGGGATAGGTTAGATAGTTAGTTTTAGTTTCTTGTTGTGTGTGATTTAGATGCGAGAGAGTTAACACGAGAGGTAAGAACCTGCGCATCACATTGTGACCACTCCTCGTATTCTCTATCAAACTTCATTCTTAGATAGGCACTTGCATATCATACTTCAATTCGAAAAAAATAAAAATATACACGGTGGACTGGGTTGTAACCGATAAAACCTTGTATTTCGTTACTTGACCTACAATAGCAAGATGAATTCCCCATACCAAATAGTAACGGGATAGATGGGAAAGTTTACTGGGGAGAATCCCTAGTTGTTGTTACCTACGATTTTCCAGGCCTCAACAGTTTTTGGTGCTAGAAGTAGGGAAGCGAGTGCATGGTTGGCCGAGGAAACCCATGTTCTCGAAATTATTCCACCGGTAACAGTTCTAAGAGCAGTTTGTTTCCCAATCCAACTCCAGAAGAAAAGGGTAAAGAGCACTTGTATTTTGTTGATAATGAAGTAGTCAATGATCTAAGAGGATTTACTAGGGCATATGTGAAGAAGATTGGAGGATTACCAATTATTCCTATCTTACCTAGAAGAGAATATCGGAAGAAAGACCACCCTATATTGGAAGACACAGTGTTGGTTGAAGATTTTGAAGAATTAGTAAAAACAGCCTTACAAGAATTTTTTCAACCCTTGAATCAGTTGGACCTAAATACACTCTATTGGTCACCTGTTCATACCCCTTTTCATTTACCACCTCACTCTCCACTTAAAATCATGGAAAATGTAAATGCAAATAAGCCACCAAATCCACCACCTATTTGGAGGGCTAGGTCACCTTTAAACCTAACACCTCCTTTGCATGACTTACCTCAGGATTTTGAGAAAATGTTGCCCAAGTTTGACCCAAGTGAAAAGATTTTGGTATATGATCATTTGCAAAACTTTTACTTGGCTATAGAAGGTCTACGGGCTGGAGAACATGAAGATGTAGTCTGCATATTGTTTCCACATACCCTGAAAGGAGCAGCAGCTTCATGGTATTTTGCTTTTCCTGCAAATTCATTCACAGACTAGGACACATTTGAAAGAATACTTAGAAGTAAATATGCTCTCCAGAAAACTCATGCATCTCTAATGAGAGGGTTATGCACTTTAAAGAAAGAAAGAAAGGAAAAAGTGCATACTTTCACTCAAACGTTTGCTGCTTATCTTAAAAAAAAATATGCAACTAACAAGCCCTCTGATAAAGTTTTGATTGAACACTATACTTCAGCTCTAGGGTCTAAATTGTCCATGTTTTCCAAGATGTCAGTCAAGTCTACACTGTCAGAAACTTATGAAGAATCTGAGAGATTAGAAGCTGAAAAAGAGAGTATAGAATATTATCCTAAGCAGTCGGGAGAAATTGTTTTTGGTAAGGATGAGCAATCATGTGACTTTGAAGGAATGTTGAAAATGATGCAGAAACTATCCAACAGAGTGATATATTTGGAAAAAGAAAAGGAGGCTCATAAAGCATACAAGCCTTATTATAAAAGGAGAGAAGACAACAATCAATCTAAACCTCCTCCACATAGTCCTGCATCAATGAATTTAACTGAGGTAGGTATGGATAATTTTTGCACCTTTCATCAGCAGACTCATTCAGAAAAACATTGTCCTCAATGGATCAATTCGATGACATTAGTAATGAATAAGCTATTGGACTCTAAATTAACAGAAGATGATGAGCAGGAAGAAAAAAATAATCAACCCATAGAAAAAAAAGAAGAGGATGCTTTAGTTTTATGAGACTGTGTCTCACTTTTTTATACAGTAGAGGAAGGTTCACTGAAATAGAGAAAAACATCAGAAACCAATGTGACAACCAGAAGTCAGAGGTTGTTAAAAGAAGACAATTCCATACTCCCAAAAATTAAGAGATTGCAAGAGAATGTAAAGAAAATTCAGAAGAACAACATAGCTGATAAAATACCTGAATTCACCATTACGAGTCAAAATCCAAAGAAAATCAACATGCCTATTAAACCTGTTGAAGAAAAAGATTGATAATGTAAAAAAGAATCTTGAAGAACATAAGATGGAGTATAATATTATGGAAGATATTAAAAGGGCTAAGGAAAATATCTCACTGTTTGAGATGTATAATGTGCCTCAGCAGAAAGAAAAATTGTTAAAAGCACTTGGAGTACCAGAGGAAAAGCTTCCCACTGACAACCAACTTGAAGAAGAAGAAATTTGTGAAGCAAGTGTGGGAGGTAAGTCTAAATACAAAACCCCACGTTTTCTCCTAACTTTTTAAATTTTCAACCATAATGTGGATAGCTATTTAGTAGACTTAGGGGAATCAGTCAATGTTATGCCACTTTCAGTCTGCAAGAAGAGAAATGGACAACCTAAACAATCTACCTGGCAGGTTATTTAGTTAGACAGAACAGTTGTGAAGGTAATTGGGGAAATGCAGGATGTTCTGATTCGATTATCTTAAAATGAAAACATATGTCATTTCATCAATATTGTAGTAGCAGACATACCTGAGGCTTATGGACTTGTTTTGATTTGGGATTAGTCAGCAAAGCTACATGGATATTTTTCATTAGATTGGTAACATATGTGGTTTCCTTATAAGGGAAGTCCCAATCAAATAAAAGTATTAAGAGAGCCCCACATGAAGCACACTGTTACTCAGTTGGAGGGTAAGAATGAACCAGTGAATTTTGTATTGGGAAACTACTTCATTGAACTAGAACCAAGAATCTACCTAGTGGAGGAAACCAACAACATATCTGACACCCAACCCGATCTCCTTCGATTTTCATGGGATGATGAGATTGATTGTAAAATAGTATATTTAGTTTTAGATGTAGTTTTTATTTCAAATTTCTTTAGAATTAGATAATGCGTAGGCCTTTTTCAATTTGGAATCAAGCCCTAGCCCCTCAACTTACAAGTTGCCAGATTTATAGGGGTGGGTAGAGAACTGACCTGTTAGTGGTTTAGTTCTCCAACTTTATTTGTATTGATTATCTTGTATAGAAATAAACTGATTTGGTTGTTTATTTTTTATCTATTTTATTTTTGTTTGTTTTTAGTTATATTTTGATTGATTTCAATAAAAGAAGCAAACTTTTGGTTGCATGGAGAACATCAGATTTCTGGATCCTTGATTATAGGACTGTGTATTATTGATTTGTCTAAAATAATTCTTCTAGTTTAGCAGTTTTCCTAAATGGCTATGAACACATTGAAGTCTTACTTAATCCTTGTAAAATAACTCAGGATCAAAAGGTCTGGAATACTATTTCGAGGCTCCATCCATCTCACATTTAAAAACTTCTTAGGGGGTGACCACAAAAGACCCATGGAAAGGAAGCGGGGTAACTAGTATATTATATATAAATGATCCCATGCCAAGAATTGGAAGCTAAAAGGAAAATAAGAGTAAAAAATCTCCTAAGAAAGCAATATGTATCAAAACAAAGTACTGAACCGAATGAGTACAAAATTGTCAAAGTTCTTCTCCACCCCTTGGCTGAAAATTAAATACATCTCTCACACAAAAGGACACTATGGATAGAGGATCCTGAATAAAAATTCAAAAAGAAATGCATGCAGGAGGACTCAAAAAGGACAAAAAGGTCCAAAAGCACAAAAGTGCAAAATGGCATGGGAATGAGGAACAAACGAATATTTCTGTTTACCATATGTTACAATCCTATGGTGTCCAAGCTGGGAGCTACCCGAAGACAGAGGTAAAAAATGAAAATCATATTCCTGGCCTCAAAAGAGTTATCTTGACTTTGAAATCTTGGTTTCCATTTTCCTAAATTGGACTATCATCAATGATTAAAAGTACATACATTTTCCATTTGAGAAATCCAAACATCTAGAAGAATTCAACATGTTGGTTTTATTGTCAAACAGTCTGTTATTTAAGGAAGAAATTGTCCAAAGATCTAGTTTCACCACGTAGTCACCAATTGTTGTAGCTACAACTTTTTTCTTTTCCAAATTTTTGAAAATTTTTGGACCCTCCTTTTGATTTTATCTTGCCTTGATTTATTTGGTTTCCTGAACTCTGGTTTTTTTCCCTCTACTACAAATTTGGATTTTCTTGAGTTTGAATTGAGGTCAATTGTTTCCTTCGTTTCGGAAGTTGGTTAATCTAAATATGCCTTCGTCTAGCCAAAGCTTTTGATTATGGAGTTTATTTTTTAACATTTTCTCCGTCGATGATTTTGTTTTGGCACTATCAGAATTTGGTTGAAATTTGAGTCGAAACTTTAGTAATCTATGCCACCATTGTTTCGAAGGTTAAACGAACTGATTTCATCGCTACCCAGCCAAGAAAATTTTGAACACTTAACTTTTCTTTGAATTTTTGATGGTTGGTTTTATCGCTATTGGAGGGAAATCAAAGTTGGAGCTTTAGTTATCTATGCAGCTGCAGTTTCGGAGGACACATAGAGAATGAGCCGATGGACAGTTCTTACTTTCGCCGATGCGTGGTTTTATTGGTTCAAACCTTTTTCTTTGGGATGATATATTTTTGTTTTCACTGTCAAAAGTCTTTTGAGCAGTGAATCGGGGTCGTAGTTCTCTATGTAGTCACCATTGCAGAAGCCAACTAATGAACGTCCCGATGGAAAGTCATGTTTTTCGCCAATGGTTTTTATCTCCTTTGTTTATTTAAAAAAAAAAACTTTTACTTTTGACTTTCGACGTTTTTGTTTTATCATAGTGGGAGTTCTAGTCTATATGACTTCCGCCGTTGTGGATTTTTAGTGAATTATCTCACCAATGATTAGTGGTTCTGAGCTCTGACCTTTAGCTTTAGTTCTTCTGATCGCTGATGTTTTTATTTTGTCCTAGAACCCTTAGTCGATATGCTTTCCATTATTGCGGCGGCTTAGTGAACTAACCATCTGACATATAGTGCTTTCTCCCACCGATGAGAGTTTTGTTTTCTCCAGATGCTTAGTAGTTCTGCTCGCTGAGAAGGCTTTTCCCGCCTTTTTGTGTGCTCTTACTCTATTTGATGTTGGAAAAGCTTTTTTGTGGGTTTTGGTCAAGTCTAAGTTTCTCCGAGATGAAGAGAACAAGTTAGGATTCAAATTTGGCAGTTACATTGTTAATATTCATGCTTTCATGATTTCGAGTTAGTCCAGATGTGGCCTAGATTGAGGTAAAGAATCTTTTTATTTAGCTTGTGATTCTAGTTTGGACAATGGATTTAGCTGATTTCAAGACACAAAATCACTGGATTTCTTTGTTTTGTCATTTTTTCATGCATTAACACTGTATATAGTTTATTTTACAGAATGCATACAGAGAAGGTAAATGGACTGATACAGTTTTTTTTTGTTATTCATGACAGGGTGATTGCTATTGTAGAGAAGATATGTCTAGAAGACAAAGAAGAAGAAAGTAGGAAGCAAGGAAGAAAGAGAAAGAAAATGAAGAAGCAGAGATGAAGAAAGCGAAGAAGAAAATAAGGGTCTAAGATCTCAACAGATCGATAGCAGTAGAGGCCCAGGCTTGGGAAAAGTTCATCAGCAACCAAGCTGGTCTCTCTTTATAAAAGCGCTATTAAATTTTAATTTAATATAATGTATTGTACAACACTCACTAAAAGACAAATTTGTGAGATTAAACGGTTGGGGGGGAGCCCAAAGGTCACATGGGGAGCCCAAAGGTCACAAGGGGCAGCCCAACAGTTTTGCTATTTTGTATAATATAGGAGAGTTAGATGTAATAGGGGAATTTTTCCCAGATAGATTTGTGAGAGTATGTTGTAAGAAGAACTATTTCCTTTTCCAATAAAGAATTACAAGTTTCATGTTGGAGAAAGCTTGGTGGAAGATTTCAAATGCTGCGCTATGGATGTGTTGAATGTGATCTATTTTGTTTTTCATCTTGCATCCATTAACTGTGAGATCATTCTAACTCTTTGAACCTATGTTCTTGTTATGAATGCACTCTAGTTTATTCTATGAAGTTTCCGCTGTGAGTAATGAAGGATTTTCATAAACAATGAGCTATCTTGTTGTTCCTATATCTATTAATGTTCATGTGTTTTGAAATAAGTAACAACTATCTGTGATTTTTCTTAATGCATGCGCAGAAATACATTACTCATTGATAAATGATAATCTTGTTCCCTAGGGATAGGTTAGATAGTTAGCTTTAGTTTCTTGCTATGTGTGATTTACATGCGAGAGAGTGAAGACGAGTGGTAAGAACCTGTGCATCACATTGTGACCGCTCCTCGTATTCTCTATCAATATGCAGTCTTAGATAGGCACTTGCATATCATACTTCAATTGAAAAAACTAAAAATATACACGGTGGACCAGGCCGTTACCGGTAAAACCTTGTATTTTGTTGCTTGACCTATGGTAGCCGGACCGTAAACAAAACGGATTCCCCATACCAAGCAATTACGGGCTAGTTGGGAATGTTTACTAGGGAGAATCCCTAGTTGTTGTTACCTACAATTTTCCAGGCCTCAACATGATGTCATAAAGGATGCTATCTAGGAAGCAAAAAAAGATGTTTTTTGAGACACTTTAAGTTTTTTCCATGACGCGTCCCATATAGCATCTAGTTTGACCACTCAATGTAAAAAAAAATTACACTAAAAAGGGACGCTAAATGGGACGCTAATTCTAGGATGTGTTGTACTGACTAGGCATATAAATGATAGAGTTTCTTTTATGCTATATGAAAAAATACACTCTCATCAAAAATTAAATTAGGTCATACAAATGTAGTAAGTGTTATTTGGACTTAGAACTTCCTAATGAGGTAGCTAACTCTGTCATGCATGAGACGCCAATGCTTAAGATGACATGCATGTGAAGTAGAGCGTAAATATACCAAATTATCCAAATAGGGTGCATCAAGTACTTAACTAAGCAAAAATATCCAACTACGATGCATTGGATAGCCAAAATTGCTTAGCTTACATGCACAAGTACCAATAAAATTGTCTGAAATGGCTCTAGTAAGATCATTATTATCCCCTATAAATGAAAATGAGATACAAAATAAATGTACATGAACATCAATAAAATATAATAAACAAACATTTTGAAATTAAAAAAAAAGGATTATTAAAATGATTAAAATATAAAAATAAATATAATATAAACATAAATAAAATCAAAATCAAAATTTTATAGAGTATAATTAAAAGATAGAAGTAAAATTAATTAAAATTAATTACACGAAACAAAACTTAATTAAAGATATCAAATTTAAATAAAAAATAATAACACAAATACAAATATTTCTCAAATATAAAATACTTGAAATACAACAGAAAATAAACTAAAATAACCTAAATAAAATGCTTTTGTTTTTTTTATTGGAAAATAGTTTTTATGTTTTATTTTATATTTTAAAAATTAATAAAAACAATATAAAAAATTAGTAAGAAAAAAAAAATGTAATGTAATATTTATTCCCAAATTGTAAAATATAAGATCTACATCAAAACTTGCGATGCAAATAAGAATAACTAAATCTTTTGCAAGCGAACCTCAACATACATTTGAGGTAAAGTAGATAGGAAAATAAATTATACAATCCTTAATGGATCAGACTTTATAGGCAAGCGGCCTCCTTCATGAATTGGTCGAAAAGACATTTGTAACGATGAACAGAACTTGTAACAACAATGCCTTCTCACATACAACATAATTAACATACATTTGTGAAGATGGTGGAAAAGAGATAACATATGAAGTCACAATTTACGTTGAGAGGGTTCTCTTAGTTTATTGTTTTAATGATTATTTAACCTTGGAGGTGGGTAAAGGACTCAATTGTTGTCGGTGGTGAGTGGATTATGATCTTGGTTGGTTGGTTTCTCCATGTGCATAGTTGACATTTTTGCGATAAAATTTGGAGGAAAGAAAAAGAAGAAATGAACATCTCAATAAATAAAAAATAAATTAACACTATGAAGCACAATGTGTAAGTTTTGCACTATCGATTTTTAGAAAGGATAAAACGAAAGTGACATCTACTATAAAAAAGGACCAATGAAAAATGTGGAAAAACTACCAATTTCTTTAATGGGATAATTTAATCATGAATCCTAGATCCATGTCATACCAATGGAAGAGAGTCCAAGTATTTCACGGCTTATGTGCTAGAAACCATGGATCAACAAACCCAATAGATTATGTTAATGTTCCCGAAATGATAGTATGATTTGTGAAGAACTTCATGTTCTTACAACTAGTAGTGATGAGGACAAATAATGTCAAACCAAGAAATGTAACTATGGAAGATAAGGGTGACATTGACCTAGAAGAGGTGTCTCACTCTTAAATATAAAACCACTAATCTAATTTCAAGCTACCAAAAATATGTTATGGTGCTAGCTAACTTGTTATATCCTTTTCCATTATTTTATTATGTTAATATCATTGTATTTAGCATAACATAAGATAATTAAAAATAAACATAAAACTTTAATCTTCTAACTAATAAAGAGTGCCCTAAACATAAAAAAGAACATAAAGATCTATTACTAATATTTTATTTATAACATAAAGTTTTCATAACTTGAAAAGATAAGCTATAGAAAAATAGCTTAAAAAAAACCATTACCATTAAAAACTAGAAATTACAATTTCCAATCATATGTTGATCTTAATTATTTTATTAATTTTTTTTATTTGAAAATAACCAATATAAGTAAATTAAATTATAATAGAAACATATAGAGTCGTGAATACTTTTCTCATTTATAATTTCTTTTGACAATATTGATATACTACCAAAGTCACTTAACTTATTCCTAGTGAACACCAATAAGTCACAAGTTAATTGTCATAAGGAAATTCAATTTATGACTCATTTTCTATATGTAGTTGTGATCACCATATTGTCTTTGTTTGAACTAGTTGTTAACACTTTCATTTTTCTAGTAGTTAACACTTTCCCAACTAATGATATATATATAGAGAGAGAATGATTCATCTTCACAAATGTATATTAAATTTAAGTTTATATATATATATCAAATAATAAATATATGGGAAAAACGATTTTTATCAAGAGGAGGAAGGCTAATTTTGCTAAAAGTTGTGCTTTAGAGTATCCCAATCTACTGGGCCTCAATAGCTTACATACCAAAAGGGATCTTAACAAAAATAAGGAAGGTGTGTTTCTCATTTCTGTGGACAGCTAGCAAGAAAAATGATGGAATTGCATTGGTAAAATGGAAAACACTAGCTATGCCAAAAAATCTAGGAGGTTGGGGCATAAAGAATCTCAATATGTCCACAAAAGCTTTGGCAGCAAAAACTTTACGGAGACTTTTCCAATTTCCTGAAAAACTATGGAGTAGGGTCATATGGGCCAAATATTGCCCTTAGAGTAGCATTAAAGAGTGGCTAAGAAATCCAAACAAAACATTTAAGAATGGATCCATAGGATGGAAGGCTTTGGTTTTGGCCTACCCTCTAATTGGTAAATGGATTGGGTGGAAGATAGAAGATGGAAAGTGTGTTAAAGTTGGAGAAGACCCCTAGATGGAGGCAAGGGAAAATTTTAATCTATCACCGAGTCTAATCCAAATTCTAAGATCAGCCATAATCATCACCATAGCCAATGCATGCAAAAACTCAAGAATAAGGGGACGCAACAAGTGGGAAAATGCACAAGATATTGGGCTGAGAGGAAGCCATGATGAAGAGTGGAACAAATATCTAAATTTGTTATTCTCTAACCATATCTACCTCAGTAATGAACCAGATAAATTGATATTGAAAAAAATTCAAACAATGGGAAATACACAACAAAACTAGGATATCAGGGAGTATCTAAAGAACAAGTACAACCAAGAGAAAAACAATGGTGGTGGAAAAAGTTGTGGCAGGTTCAGTGCCCACAAAAAACTCTAATCACGAAGTGGATGGCTCTGTCCAATAAACCCCTTACATGGGAAATGCTTCAAAAACTTGGTTTTGAAGGTCCAGGACTGTGTTTTTTATGCATAACCAATGAAGAAACAAACTCACATCTCTTTGCTTCCTGTTCATATGTAGGAACGGTGTGGAAAGGAGTGGTTAAAAGACTAAATGCAACAGAGCTCATGAAGCATTTGGAACATTAGAAGAAAAAACAAAATGTTGGTGGAGTGATGAAAAGGTAGATCAGTTTGAAGCTTTTCCAATTCTGTATGTATATAGTATATGGAAAGCAATGAATAAATCCATTTTCAACAATACGTGGGTAACCCTTGATGCTGTCATCACTCTGTTAATGAACAAAATACAGGAACATAAGAAGGATTCAACCCGGCACAAAAAAAGAATAATTAGGGAGCCAAAAATAAACAAAGAAATGCCTTGGGCCTTCTTTGATGGAGCAAGTCAGGGGGACCCTCCTTTAGGAGGAGCTTGGGAAGTTATTTTCTTCTTCGCAACAAGGAAAAAGAAGATAAAATATGCAATGGGATACGCCTCAAATAAGAAAGTGGAACTTTCAGCTCTGTGGGCTACCTTAAGGGTGGCACAAAACTCACAAATTCAAGAAATCCAGATATTTGGAGACTCGAAAATGGTGATTGATTTAAAAAATGAACAAAACAATATAAGAGCCCCCCAATTAGAGCATTTGTTAACAGAAATCCAGTCTCTGAAAAGTAGTATTAGAAGGATTTCTTTTGGTCATGTCTATTGTGAATTGAACGTGGAAGCAGACTCTCTTTCCAAAAAAGCCTTAGCCTATCAGCGTGAGCTTTTAGAGATAGAAGAGGTAGAAGAAGGCATGTCAGCCTTCCATTATGAGACAATTTGAAAGAATACAGACAGTAATGTAGAAATGCAAGGTTACAACAGACTATAATCTGTTTTTTTGTAACAATCAATCCTAAATCAAGGATGATTCTCTG
>LPNX010447337.1:0-140221 GCA_001517045.1 Pseudotsuga menziesii | reverse complement strand
TATTACAAAACAAACATTTTTTCAAAGAAATTAGGCAATTTTGAAGGATAGAGTTAGCTTAGTATGAATTATGTTTATATAGAGTTTAATAAAAAATTCAGGTGGGAAAGATGGTGGGGTGTCATTAATGTTTGTAGTTGGAGTGTCATTAATATTTGAATTCACTCTCGGGCTTTTGCTCCAAAGGAGTTTACATGACTAGGATCTTGACCGAGCTAATACCTCAGTCGAGGTCTTAATGAAACCTCGACCGAGGGTTTGCTAAACCCTCGGTCGAGGGCTTTACAAACCCTCGGTCGAGGTTTCGTTAAGACCTCGACCGAGGTATTTAAATACCTCGGTCGAGGTTCATACCTCGGTCGAGGGCTTAAGAAAATAGATTTAGCACCCATTCAAACAAATGAAAATTTTTATGTGGCCTGCAGAGGTGTAAACCCTGCCATTCCTAGCACATAACTGAGTGGAGTTGATACGGGTAAATTCACCAATGAATCTTCTATCCATTGAGGTATCATACACGCATTTTGGCATTCATATGAAATTTATTTTTTAATTACTTCTAAAACTTATACTTAGAAAACCACACTGCAACTTTGAAGCAGCTCAAAGAAAAATCCGCAGAGTTAAAAATACACAGCCAAAAAATTCTTAAAAATGCACACATCACATATCGACGTGTCCTCTTCAAAAGGGTATCTTTGGTTTTTCAATTTTTGAAAAAATAGAAAAAATTGCTTTAAGTGGACTAATATGTGTTTAAAATGATGCTGAAATCGAATGTGGTCACTTTCGAAAAATAATAAATAATTGTATAATGCGAAAAAAAATAACAAAAAAATACGCACATCACAGTGCATTTTATGTAGATCATTCTCATATATATATATATATATATATTTTAAATTATTAATGCAATATTGAATTATTCTACGTGGACACAAGCCACTTATTAGCTTCTTCAAATTTTTAAGGTCACACAGTTCATTAAATGCAAAAATTCACACATTAAATGACATTGGAATATTTTAAAAAAAATATCACTATAAAGCCAACATAATATTCTACAATTTGTTTTTTCACTGCAAGTCAAAATTCACATGGTATATATGCGTTTTGAGGGCTTCTATCTAGCACATGAGTAAAAAATCAGGTTTTCATCGCCAAATTTGGCCAAAAAATGTTACCCATCTTCATGGAATCACCCAAATAACTATAACTCTAAATTCAATATAAATGAGTGGAGAGCAACCTTCATCCTAAATCAAAAGCAGACAAAGTTATGTCAATAAGTATCGATGTAAAAAAGGAAAAAAATAAAGATTCATCTTCACAAATCTATATTAAATTTAAGGCTATATATATATATCCCTAAATTCAATATAAATTTGTGGAGATCAACCTTCATCCTAAATCAAAGCACACAAAATTACATCAATAAATGTAATGTAAAAAAAGAAAAAAAGAAAAAAAAATAATTGAGGCAACCATTTTATTTGTTTCCTAGCACTTATCGATGTAAAAAGGTATGAAAATTATTCAGGCACTATTGAACGGTAGAAGTGGCATTTTAAGTTTATTTTAAGAAAGACAGGCCCCTATTGAATGCTAAAGATTGTACTTCATAAATGGTGGATATTTCTCCACGCAATTTGCACACCCTTTTCGCTCATAAAAAATATATATAGCTGGCCCCTGCCCGAAACGAATGAAGAACTCTGCATTACTTTGTTTTTCCTCACTTTGGATTAATATGTCGTCTGATACTCTCACAATGATGATAATGACAACACATTCCCTTAATTGAATATTCATTTAAAGTGTTATCCTCACTGGCTCAAAAATAACTACATTATTAGATAGATAAACGTATCAACTCAATGGTTATCTAGTTCACCGACTATTTTTTGTACGGAACTCAAATAAAAGATGAAGTGTTCAAAATTCCTTCTGATTTATTTATGTCAATGCCATTTTATAGATTTTCTTTGGTGTTCAATGGTTATCTAGTTGATCGACACTTTTTTTTTAACCTATCTCAAATAAATAGACTCCGAAATTCGTTTCGATTTGAGTACAGTTTATATATTAGTTTTTTAAATTCGGCAGTCTTTAATATGTCATCTTCGTTGTGAGTGGCATGAATGAAACTATAAATCTAATAAATAAATTGGACAGATCGTGTAAATATGGAGTAACCATTGAATGCATCGTGAGAATTATAAAATTTGAAACTAGAGTTCCCTACTCGAGGATAGGAGTTGAGGAGTGAGGACTAACTACAAATGAGAAAGACGTAGCATGTGCGTGGGTGTGGCTCATGTGGATGTTGTCTGCCATGAACCGGTGGATTCGTGGTTGGACGAGCAATCATAAAGAAAATAGAATAGCTAGTGGAACGAGAAAGAAGAAATTTTGGAGATGCTGTCCAACTTGAAATGGAAGTGTCGTGTGCAAATAGAAAAGCTCACATTAAAGTAGGAGAGGGATGCATACCAAAGTACAAAGGGATCTTAGATCTTTATAGCACATAAAATTAACATCGAGTATAGGAAAAATTTAGGTATAAGAGGGATGCAGACCAAAGTACAAAGGCATCTAGACCTATATAGCACATAAAAGTGGCTGATGTCTATAGGCATATTCATACTTTCCTCTTGTAATAAAGTTCCTAAAGAATAGTGGTTTGAATAATGTATTTTCAATGATGTATAACACAAAGCCAGCGAGATCTCCTCAGAACCACGGTCACACAAACGTCACATAAGAAATTTTTATGTTTCTGGACATTATGAAAATTCCCGCTAATTCATTACAATTTCTCTCCCAAACAATTTTCGGCAGCCTAGGTCCAGGTTAGAGATAAACAATTCTCAACTCGCGATAAAGTTAAGAAAAGTATAACAATGGTAGGAAAGTAAAATGTAGCGCAATAATCCAGCAATAAAAGAGAATTCCATGATTTTAGTCCATAAAGAAAGCAATCTAAGGACTTGTTAAGATATCGTCGGACTGCAGAACCAGTTGTACTATTTTATGCTGTATGTGTAGCGATTCCTCTCTTACAACTGGCAATGGTTCATTATCTCAAAGCTGGGGTTATAGTCTAAAATTATTAAATAATTGGCCCATCACATGACGGGAATCAATTTTAGCTTGACTGGTCTTTAGAGCTAACAGATAAATAGGATGGCGAGGTATAAGTATTTCACCATTCAAGGTTTCGTCTATTGGCATGTAGTTCTACTGCAGATACTTATCTTATCTCGCTGTAGTCTCTTATCTTATCTTCTGTCGTTCATTCTAGACTTTGTTCGTCAGAGTATCATATTTTCTCTCTGGACAATACCATATAGTCTGCCTTTGCTGTTCTTGTGATCATATCCACATTGAATCCAAACAAAGCCTTACGTAAATTACTTGAATGATGAAGCTGGGTTGTGCCATGATTCTTCTATTTCTGTTTACATTCCCGTTAGGTGAGGCTGCTCGGGTTTTCGGTTTCAAGCCATTCTATCTGAATAGCGACTCTCAGGTTAAAGCTGTTCCTGCCAGTACTTATCTGTCAGTCGAGGATAGGATCCCCGGGAAGGCACTCATGGCTCAGAACAAAATATATAGTAGAAGAGCGAGCTTTGAGGAGCATCCTGGTTCAGAGGCTAACTTGCAGCCGAATGTATCTGCGAAGTCCAAGGCTTCAAGTCAGCGTTCTAATGAACTTCCTTCTGTAAAATTTGATGTAGTTGAACCCAAAATGGAGAAAACTGTTGCTACCTTTCAACCATTAGGCCACAGCCCGGGAATTGGTCACGACGAGCCCCCCGGGTTTAGGCATTGAACGGCATAAGCTTACGAAGCCATTGAAAACCATCATAATTTTCGCAAAGGAAGAGCTCACAGCTATGTTTTATAATAAGCGCTTGTGTTGCTTCTATTCAAACATTGAAGCAATGGCTAGCTTGTATTGTTCCCCGATGTTATACGAAGTATTGTGCTGCTAACAGTTAAAATCAGAGTATGGTGTACTGATATATGAAGGCTGTACATATGAAATACAACTCGTAGCACAATTATTTTTTGTAACGATAACCATGTCTCACTGTCCACTGCCTATAACATAGTAGGGTCATGCGCTGTGCTAAAATATACAAGTTCGTGGCAATAAACATATGTATTGCTTTGGGATGTGAATATTTTTCTTTGTACATAGACATTATAGAGAATGACAGAGCTCATCCGAGAAAAAGATTCAATAGCATGAGTTCAACATATGGGCGAAATTAGTGAAAATTCTCTACGATATGTTAGAAGATATGCTAATTAAATATTATTAAATACGTCCATATTTCCATATTTTATTTTAAAAGCATATTTATGTTCGAAGCTGTCACGGATCTGGTATTGAATTTGTGCAGTTGATCTTGTTCAAATGCTAAATATGATATATTTATTTTATCAAATAACTAAATTATCCAGATTCTTGCGTAACCATATATGTCACAGATCTGGTATTGAATTTGTGCAGTTGATCTTGTTCAAATACTAAATATGATATTTAATTTGTTAAATGAATGTCAATAAGAACTAGATTATGGAGATTCTTGCTTAACCATATATTAGGATATGAAAAGGTTTATTAGACTATAATTATGTATATGGGTATTTAGATATTATTTTAGATTTTGCACTTGCTTGACCTCATTAACAAGATTAGCCCAAGTGTACTAGCATGGATTCATTTTATGATAGCAGTATTGGTTACAAATGCATATTGATTAAAATTTAAATATGCTTCATTTAAATGATCTTTAAATAAAATAGTAGCAATTTGTTTTTGTTTTTCCATAGAGTTTTATTTATTTCTTATTAAATAGTAACAATCTAGTATGAGCAATGGATATAAAATTATATATTTTATCATTTGTTTGAGAGCTAGCTAGCTTCATATAAAATTATGGATATCATTTGCATTCACCTACCACAGGTAATCATCATTATGTTGTAGTTGTCCATAAATCCTCATGCCAACAATAATATCAAATATAAGGAAACCTTAACCTCAATGAAATATTCGAAGGCAGATAAATTACTCTATGCACTTTTTAAGCCATCATGTGAACACGATATCCATCCTTATTAAGGGTTCCCGCAAGACGCTGCTACCCAATTATGATGCAATGGGAGCGCGCTACCAAAAAAAAAAACAGGAACACGCATGCACACTTGATGTGTGCACGCGTTCTTAACCTCCACGTCGGCTTATCGATGTGGACAATAGGAGTGTGTACGCACGCCTAAGTACACGTGTGCATGTATGGGCGTGCATGCATGTCTGGACGTGCATGTGTGTTTTATTGCGTATGCGTTAAACACACGTGCGCATCCCTACATTTAAAAAAAATCGTAAACAATTTATTCCACTCACAACCTGCAAGTGCACAAGCTACCCGAAAACAACACCCATGGAAGCCAAAATGACACCCACGGAGCCCAAAACAGGTGTCCAAGCACCCCAAAACGACACCCATGAGAGTTGGAATAAGATAGGTGGATTAGTATTTGAATATTGTTGTTGTTCTTTTTTTCTTAATGTTTTTCTTCATTTTTCAAATAAAATATAAAATATAAAATTAAACAAATTTGCAAATGAATTGAAATAGAACAAATTTGATACTGCACATACATTACATCTACCGTAATGACAAACACCAATGAACCATCGCAACAACGAAGTGAAACAAACCAATCAGAGGACCAATAAACCCTAAGTTAAATGAAGAAAACCCCGAAGATGGATTTGGTGAACCATAAGAAAACCACAAAGATGAATTACATGGGGATTTAAATGAGTTAAGGATATTGAGTGATGATCTGAAGAACACCAGTGAACCCTCGCGGGTTTCCCTCGCCACATCACTACAAAACATAATCGAGTCTATTAGCAATTCCCATAGTGAGATAAGCAATTTGAGCTAATATAAAGCTCGAATGAGAGAATATTATGATGCTTGTATGTTAAAAGAAGATATAAAAAACCTAAATATCACAAAATCCCAACTATGGAGAAAATTTACAGATCCGAAAACAGGACAGCCTCGAGATGTGAGGAAGAGGCGAGTTTGCATGGACTTGTGTAATTACCATCCATGGAGAGAAAATTGGAGGAAGAGATGGTTCATGGTTTTTGACAAGCCTCCATGCAACAATGTCTTGGTCCCACGGTAGTTTCACAGGAAACTGTGGGCTGAGTTTCTGTTAAGGTTCCATGTGAACTACTTCAACATCACCGAATTTTAGAGTGTCAGTTTTGGCATAACCCAAGATCGACCTCATGCCCACCAAAACCCACTTCGATGACCTCCCGCACATAGGCGAGAGCCCAACCCGCTTCCTCAACCCCCTTAGTTTGGTAGCAGGCTAGATGAGATGCATGAGTCCGTTAGACGTGCCACACGACACCTTCTGAGGCATACCACATTTGTGCCCATGTCCTCATAGAGCGAGCAGGACCACCTCGAGAGACACACTTATGCACGGTCTACTGGTGGTGGGAAAGGGAGAGCAGCTACAAGTGGTAGCCAAGATGATCCATCTAGCTCGACGAGATGAGTTCCACATTATTGTTCTTGATGTGGGCATCCATGCCATGTTCCCACGCAGGAGCATGTCACAGAGAGCTACCTACAACAGGTTAGTTATTGATTTATTTAATGTTCAGTGTATTGATGATACGTTATGCAATGTCATAATTTCTAATAAATTTAACTTAGAATTAGATGTTCATGACTTTATTTGTTTTAATGTACATCTATTCAGTGCTGATCCTCCAACATCCGGGAGGGAGGATGTTGGTTCCTTCAACCTAGATGGAGCCATGGAAGCTACAGAGGACATCACAGCACCATACACACCAGTAGTTTTCTTTCAGTAATCAAGTGTAATGTTAGTATTTAATCTTGTCATCCAATGTAGTTAATATTTAGTAAGTGAATCTAAATATTTTTATGTTTGCACAAGTGTCTACAGAAGTGAGTGACAAGCCATCCCTGCTGGGGATCAGTAGATCCCCTCGTGTACAAATATCATGTAATAAATTATAAATTTAATTTCAGTTTTGATGGCTTAGCTTTTTATAGTTATATTTTTTATGTACTAATATATGAGGCCATGAATATGTAAGCAGGCCTGAGTACATAGGCACGTCGGTGTCACTATCTCTCTATCGACTTCCCACCACATATGCAAGGTGTATCCCTTGGAATACATGTCCCTTTCCTTGCATCCCTCCCCACCCCATTCCATCCATCCCTTGCCTCTCATCCATCACCAAACTTCCATCTAGCTCCCCCTTCTTCCTCACAACGTTCACCCACTCCCCCCCGTCCCACCCATCCACCCCCTCGCTTGTAATTTCCCATATTTCCACCCTTGCCCCTCCGACCATGATACACCATCCATCCAAATTCACCCATCCAACCAGCCCATCTCAGACCTCATCTCGCTCCCCCATATTCCCCCACCACCCTCATTTCCTCTTCTAGAGTGGCCCATTCCATTCTATATCCAATTGGGGTTTATCACCATACATCACCACTTCATCCACTCTAGACCACGCCCTCTCTCACCGTTCCCCATAGTTTTGTAGCTAGCATCGATGTGGATACATCCTATATTATGTCATCCACCCTAGAATCAAAGCAAGTTTTCCATCCCACTGCTCCACCTACCACCTCGAGGACCAGCCAACTACTCCACCCACCAGCCCCAAGGACTATCCTATTGTGTTCATGGTGAAATTTATTAGTTTATGAAAATATCGTGCAATATTAATGAAAATTAACATAGGAAGTAAATTGTATGAGTCATCTTACAGTTTAAATATTGGAAGGTGGCATTTCCGAGAGACTTTGATCATGGAGGAGGGTACCATGCTCACCACTTATGGTCTTGTCTGAGGTGAGCTATTTAATATTTGAAAACTTAATTTTGATTTTTAAATTTTTTTTATACTTGTATAATTTCCTGTAGGAGTTCACATTTGATTGTTGTCATTTCAAAGCCCAAGGAGAGGTGGTCGAAGCATCCAGAAGGACCGACCTTCCTCTAGCTTGAAGAAGAGAAAGATCGATTTTGGAGGTGCACGTGGGAGCTCCAAGGGTAGCATAAGGATTGAGAGAACCTTCTATGTACACTAACCATGATGTAGCATTTTGGCACGAGTTTCCATATTTTGTATAGGGCACGAGTTCCCATTGTATAGACATTAGGAATGATGTTCCATTTTTCACAAACACTGTATATGATTGGAAATTTGTGTATATGAATATATCATTGTTCACTTATTTATATTAATTTTTCTTTGATTACATATTTGTATACATTATGTCAAATGCAGTAGTAGATTTTAGTTGATGTGCTTGCAATATTTATTGTTGACGAAGCAATAAAGTCTATATGTTCACAATAAGATGCATAAAAAGGTTAACATGGTAGGTTAGTTAATAAAAAAAATATACAACTGCATAAACGTGTACAATAACAATGATAATTTTAAATACCAAATACTTTATCTTGTAAATCATAGTGCAAATATTTTTTCAATCTAGAAAAATTTCCCATGAAGTATTCCTCTTGCTACCAAATAATTTTATCAATATCTTTTTCTAGTTTTCCAAGCCTCCCTTCACCCCTCAGCCCTTCTATTTGTTGTCTCAACTTGGCATACCTATCTTTTTCCTTGTTATTGCAGACCTAAACCCTAAGGACCTAGACCTAACTAGACACCTCTAAAACCCTATCTTTCTACCCTTCCAAACCCTTCCTCCATTCTCCATCTCCTAACCTACTCGCTTACCTTTCCACCTCTCCTCTCTCATTTCTCAACCCTAATATTGGAATCTCATACTCCTATCCTCGGCCTATAGGATAAGACGTTGGGCCCCTTTCAAAACCCCTTCTCTAGCCTTAGCATCCCTCCTAGGACTCTACAAGTCAAGCTCTCTAAAACGCTTTCTACCAACAACTCCTAGATAATAATCAATTCTAACTAAAGATGGTCACTCATTCCACAAGTGTGTAAGATTGTTTCCTTCTCTCTCCTCCACAACAAGCACACCAAGTAACCTTAGGGTTTGTCAAACGCTAGAATCCATATCCCTCTTCTCTCACCAAACCTACAAAGTTAAATAGTTTCTTTGCTCCTCAAGGTGAATTTCATGAAGAATGTCATCTAGCCCTTTGTTGAACCCTAACTCCTATTGAGCCAACATACTAACACATACCCTCTCCCTCTTCAATGTTACATTCCTTTATGATATTTACATAGGCCTAGAGGAATGTGTACACAGTCCTAGAGGGCTATGTATATCATTGACATTTCTAGCCATACATAAGAAGTTTTGAGAGTGATATACAAATACTTTTTCACTACTAGAATATGAAAAATACCTCTAAAAAACATGTAGAAGAGACCATCTTTGTTGAGGACTATCATATAGTTACTTGTTGGCACTCTTGTCTTGACTATAAATTACTATTTGGGATAGTCATAGTAAAATTTGTCTTAGCTATGAAATACATTTAGTTTGATAGTCCCATTCATTGACCAAGTTGGAATTGACAATACTTCTAGTCAACTTGCATTTACCCAACAATTGTCTTCCGAATTTCAAACTTGAAATTTACATAGCTATTACATCTTTACTTTGACTGGAAGTAACATGTTGGGACAGTCATACTTTGATGAAAGTTATCATTGGTTTCACAGTCTTATTCATTGTCCAAATTGGAATAGAAAGCACTTGTTTTCCTTTGGTATTTACATAGTAATTATTGTCTCATTTTGCAAGCTAAAAAATTATATTGGAATGATATTCTCTTACCATTTGATCGACTGGAAATTTCATAGTATTGATGAGATGAGAATCATATTGAACATGACTGTTGTTGGCTTGCATTTGTTACATCTAATTGGCAAACAATGATTTTGATAAATTTGACAATTTATATCATTTGAAGATGAAGTTGACATTACTTAATCTCATTGAATGCATAGATATTTGTTATGCTATTGTTGAGCACTTGCAATTTTAGTGCAATTTTAATGATCTCTTCTACTTGTTTCACTTTCAATTTTAAGGAAATGGAAAGACCATTCTGTATAGAGTTACACTCATGAGTTATATCGACTCATGGCTAGACTTGGAGTTCGAGAAGAAGAGAATTTTCTTGTCCTAAAGTATTAGTGATTGAGAAAAATATGAAGAAACTTGAACTTTAAAACTTTAATCCATAATAACAATGCATATAAATATCATCAATAATTTAGAGATATAAATCAAACCATAGAACACAAGATATATCCTGGGAAAACCCTCTACTGATTGAGAGGATAAAAAACCTAGAAAATGATCTTAGAGTATGATTGATAAGTAGCAGAGAATGATTACAACACAATAGCAGATTGATTTCACCGAGAGCACCAGAGATTGGAGATCGAATGGAACACCATATCTAACTTGTAAAATGCATAACACTTTAATAACAAGTCAAATTAGGTTTTACAACAAAAATAGAATGGTTGCATATATCATAAACTTGTTAACAATTTGAAAAATGATCCATCTTTAGTCATGCACCCCCATGATATGGTGCCAAGCTGGCACTCCATAATTATCTCCCACAAGAAGATATGTGCCTTCCATTAATTAACTAACTCTAACTAAGTTGTTAACTAAGCTGAACTGAATGGAACTACATGCAACTGAATGGAACTGAGTGTAACTGCATACAACTGAGTGTAACTGCAGTGAACTAAATGTAACTAAACAGAACTGAATGTTATTGAAATGAACTGAATGTAACTAAACAAAACTGAATGTAATTGAACAATAACTGAATGTAACCAAACTGAATGTAATTGAATAGTAACTAGATGTAATCAAACAGGACTGGTGCTTCTCCGTAATTGTTTATTTCCAACAATCACTTGCATAAATTAAGGAGTTGGTTCCTTAGTTAATTGAACTTGTTTACCATCACTAATACTCAACTTATATCTAATTAATTCAAGTTTACTTGGTGGAAACAAATGTAATTCGATTTCTCTCTCTTTTGCTGTGCTTATATTTAATATTTCTACATGGTCCATATGTTTTTTTCATTAAATAATCATCTTTATCATATCATACTTATAAGATCGTTTCCAAACCTATGATCGTATGTATTTCCCCGAGTCATATAGTCACATGCTAAATTAAATCACTCTAGGGGTAGTTAATCCCTAAAGGAGACTTCTAGTACATGTTGACCATGACTAGCCATACACCACATAGTATATCTACTTTACATAGTAAATCACATCACCTCACAACATGAGGATATTTGTAGAGATTGACATTACTCACAAGTCTACTGTCTTGATATTACTCACAAGACTCAGCTTGATATTACTCACAATATTTATTGCATCACCGCCTCAACCATATGAGGATATTTGTAGCAATACAGAAGTCTACTGCATCATCGCCTCAATCATATGAGGATACTTCTAGGAATCCACAATTCTACTGCATCGCCACCTCAATCATATGAGGATACTTGTAGGACTACACAAGTATAGTACACCACCACCTTAATCATACGAGGATACTTGTAAGACTACACAAGTCTACTGCATCACCACCTTAATCATATGAGGATACCTATAGGACTACACAAGTCTACTGTCTTGCTATTACTCACAAGACTTAGCCTTATATTACTCACAAGATTTACAACATCACCACCTCAATCATATGAGGATATCTGTAGGACTACATAAGTATACTATCTTGATATTACTCACATGACTTAGCTTGATATTACTCACAAGCTTTACAACATCACCACCTCAATCATATGAGGATATTTCTAGGACTACAGAATTTTACTGTCTTGCTATTACTCACAAGACTAGAGAATGAATCCTGATGTTGTAATCTCAACACTCCCTCTCAGTGAGGGAGACATTCTATGCCATACCAAGATTTTCTTGGGAGTGTTTAAACTTTGTCACAAATTTGCAATCTTCTCACCAATTTGTATGTACTCAAACTCATGACCATGACTTCAATGAAGTAAAACTTAATCTCGAACGTGTTTTATCATAAAAAAAATATAGGGTTTTCAAGAAAGCTTGAATATTAACACCTAATGACTATAGGCTCAAATATTTCACCCTAGTAGGTAGCCCCCCGAGCTACAATACTCCTCAGTATGTACTACTATCCTCAAAACACATTTTGCTTTTGTAGTACTCTCATACATACATCTTTCTTCTGTAGTACTAACTGAAATACACTTAGCTTTTGTAGTACTAGCCTCAACTTACATTGCTTATCACATGCTAAAACAATAGCTGGATAACACAATCAAATAATAGGTCTTCCATGTATCAAACTCAATAAACAACCTATTCTAATGTACCTCAATGGTACTCAAACATATGCTTAGTAGTAAGCATAAAATATAACAGGTATGCTCAAATACCAACCAGCTACTTACACAAAGTAGCATCATATAGATCCAATCCAGAATAAAGTTTCTCTAAACTAGAAAGCATGTATTTTTTAAATCCATCACATACAACATTATACAACAAATGTGTAATAACATGCTGAAAGAAAAAAATATCTTTTCCTTCACTCTTCAACATTTGTTGACTTATTGAATATTCTGTTATCTGGAGAAGTTCTTTGTGAGCTTGCCATTCTCTGTGATGTTCTTCAAGTCATGACCACTTTCTCAGTGATCATTCTCTTTATATTTGAGGCACCCCAACTACCTCTCCAAGAGGCTTTAACTATTCTCTAACAGTCGAGACTATAAATAGTCTTGAAGAGTTTTGACCATGTCTCTTCTCATGTGGATTCTCTAAACAAGCTATCATAGCCCTTGGCTACCTTAGTAATGTACGATGACTAACTGTTGGGGAATTTATCTGTTGTCTCCTATGAAGACACATCAATACTCCCTCTTCAACTAGAGGAGTTATTATGTACTATAGCAATCTTGTCTCGGACAGAAGCTTAATAAGAATGCTAGAAATGTTGGTCATCTATGGATATGTACCATGTATCAAATATAACTAACTAGAGGGCCTCAAAATATTAACTTCTTTTCAACATGCTCTACCTAGAGAAACAAATGTGATCTTCCTCGATCACTATATTAGTCATATTCCAAACATATTTAAAACTCTCTTTTACTGATCAAGACATATATGATTCCACATACACTTGTACCAATTAGGTACCACAAGACATGCTTTGTACATGTCTATGTATAACCTGCAAAGCACATAACAGATCCTGGGACCTATGACTAACCAAATACATTTGAACTAACTCAAGAGATCCTCCAAATATTAAATATTAATTATAAAATTTCATATTTACTTCATATGTGTGGCCATGGATTTGTAGTCCATCATCCTGAAACTCTTTAGGCTCTTTTACTGCACAGTTTCCTTAACTGAGGAAATTATTTGTCTAGTTACTACCACACCACTAATCATAAGAATCGTAACAATATTCTTGAATACAATTATCAACTTCCTTCTAAATATGAGCATCATGCATATCTCCTTTTTACAGGATGTACATAAACCAGTTACATTGGTTCTTCATGAGCTAGTGAGACTAGCAACTCCCTCTCACGATGTAAATGTGAGAATCATAATATGGGTCCTCTATCATCGAGACTTATGCTCATATATATATGAAACTTTTTATTTGACACATGAATCTAAATAAGATATAATTTCTTCAGGAGTCTTCACATCTATCAGAATATAATTAAGCCATCTATAGGAACCTCCCAAATTGTTTTGTTTCATGCTCATCCATCGAACTAACTCCACATTCATGTCCTTCTTTAATTGTAGTTAAGGGAATATTAATTTTACCTACAAGACAAATTATTCTCATGGTTAGAACCATTTCATACTAATTAATTTTATTCACATAAAATACTTTCAATATACTGATAAAGATTTACCTAGTTATGTACAAGTATTGACCAACCAATTTTTCATAACTAATTATAATCTTATGTATTGATATGCATCCCTATATCATTCCAAAAATTCATTTTATGAAATAAATATGCAACCCCATGTTCATATCTCATGAGGTAAGCATGAATACCTCTATCTAGCCAATCATGTAGTTTTATGTTCACAATTTGTGAAACAATCATGCTGCCATAAATCTCATGTTTTATGAATGATGTTTTCAACCTTATATCAGTCCTACATAAGTCTTATATTGGTATTTATATTATCTTACAAAATTTGGACTCATTAGATTGATAACATTCTAATAAAGATAGGAACAACAATGTATATGCTAAACACAATTCCACATCCATGAATACAGACTGTAATAAAACAAAATCTGATTTTATAAAAGCATATGATAATTAAATAATCATGCAGCCCAACGTTTATCAATCATGTCCATCATTCATACCTCATGAATCAATCGTGCAGCTCTATATTTATGAAACAGACATGCAACTCTATATTCATACCTTTATGAAACAATCATGCATCCTTTATATTCATAAAGAGTCCTCACTCGCTAAGGTCAAGTAAACATCTAGATCATTCTCCTAAAAAATGATTCACAATCTTGCCTTCAATTTGGAATTATCTTCAAATTGGTCTTCTGGTTGGATGGAGATTGATGACATGGTTCCAAGCTCTTTGCTAAATACTTCTCAAGATCACATAGGCTTTAGTTTCTTGCGCAAACTAAGCTCTTGCATGCCCTTGCTTCGATACCATGTTAGTGATTGAGCAAAATATGAATAAAATTGAACTTTAAAACTTTAATCCATAATAACAATGCACATAAATCTCATCAATAATTCAAAGATATAAATCAAACCATAGAACAGAAGATATACCCTCGGAAAACCCTCTACTGATTCAGAGCATTAAAAACCCAACAAATGATCTTAGAGTATGATTGGTAAGTAGCAGAGAATGATTACAACACAATAGCAGATTGTTTTCACCAAGAGCACCAGAGAGTGGAGATCGAATGGAACACCGTATCTAACTTGTCAAGTGCATAGCACTTTAATAACATGTCAAATTAGGTTTTACAACAAAATAGAATGGTTTCATGTTTCAGCAACTTGTTAACACTTTGAACACTAATCCATCTTCAATCATGCGCCCCCATGATCTGGTGCCAAGTTGGCACTCCATAATTATCTCCCACAACAATATATGTGCCTTCCATTAGTTAACTAACTCTAACTGAGTTGTTAACTGAGATGAATTGAATGGTACTACATGCAACTGAATGGAACTGACTGTAACTAAACTGAACTGAATGTAACCGAACTAAACTGAATGTAACTGAATAGAACTGAATGTAACTGAATAGTAATTGAATGTAACTGAACTGAATGTAACTGGATTGAATTGAATGTAAATGAACTAAATTGAATGTAACTGAACAGTAACTAAATGTAACGGAACAGGATTAGTGCTTCTCCATTAGTGTTTATTTCCAACAATCACTTGCATAAATTAAGGAGTTGATTCCTTAATTAACTGAACTTGTTTACCATAACTAATAATCAACTAATATCTAATCAATTCATGTTTACTTGGTGGAAACATATGAAATTCGAGTTCTCTCTCTTTATTTCCGCTTATATTAAATATCTTCACATGGTCCATATTTATTTTCATTAAATAATCATCTTTAGCATATGATACTCATAAGATCATTTCCAAACCTATGATCATATGTATTGCCCCAGGTCATATAGTCACATGTTAAAGTAAATCACTCTAGGGTTAGCTAATCCCTAAATGAGACTTCTACTACCTATTGACCATGACTAGCCATACACAACATAGTATATCTACTTTACATAGTAAATCACATCACCTCACAACATGAGGATATTTGTAGGACTACACAAGTCTACTACATCACCACATCAATCATATGAGGATACTTGTAGGACTACACAAGTATATTGCACCACCAACTCAATCATATAAGGATACTTGTAGGACTATACAAGTCTACTGCAACACCACCTCAATCATATGAGGATACCTGTAGGACTACACAAGTGTACTGCACCACCACCTCAATCATATGAGGATACTTATAGGACTACACAAGTTGACTGTATTAATATTACTCAAAAGACTTAGTTTGATATTACTCACAAGCTTTACAACATCACCACCTCAATCATATGAGGATATTTGTAGGACTACACAAGTCTACTATCTTGACATTACTCACAAGACTTAGCTTGATATTACTCATAAGATTTACAACATCACTATCTCAATCATATGAGGATATTTGTAGGACTACACAAGTCTATTGTCTTGATATTACTCACAAGATTGGAGAATAAATCCTGATGTTGTAATCTCAACATAAAGTATGTCAGCAGTTTGTCCCTGTACATTCAGTAAGAGATGGAGTTTTCTACTCTCAGTACACTTCTAGATGCATTTCATTACGCCATCAATCTTGACGCTAAACAGAAAGGAAAATAACTTTTCATGAACAAGCCAACATGTCGAACATCCGACAAGAAGTCACCAACCAACTCCGACAAGTTCACGAACCCTTCTTAGGAAACTCTGCCAAAGCCCAGTCATCAAAAGAAGAAATTTTAGAAATATAAGAGGGATCATAGTAGATAAGCTCCTACCACGAAATTCTATGATTATCATAGTTCAACATGGCATGATACGTCAGAGTGCAAATCTTGGAAGACATTTTTGGAAAAATTGTCAACATCTGACTTGTCCGAGAGAACCCTGGTAGAATATGATCCAAATGCATCAACTCTTTTGGATTTGACATCGACCAGCCCAACAGCCTTGACTATTGTTGATGAGGATTAATGCAAACGCCTATTCCATACACCACTCCACATCCTCATAATTGTTGGATGAAGGATGGGAAAGAACTAAGGATCACACGACAATGCAAACGTGCCTACTTCATTAAGTATTTTGAAGATGAATTACTATGAGATGTGGTACCGCTTTCCATATCTAACACCCTATTCGGTAAACCCTACCTATGGGATTGACATAGTACATATCAGTCACAACCTCAGAAGATGATTGTCAAAATACATAATCAATGGTATGGCATACTAGAGCGACAACCTACATCAACGATTGCTATGATATCTTCCAAACAAACAAAGAAGTTTATCAATAATTCTCAAAAGTTTTCATTAATCATGATAAAGCCTCAACACTCTAGGAATAATGCAATGAGTTGACTCACTAACCAGAGCAGCTCCCGACAATAACAATAGATCGACAACATTCTTCAAGAATATTAGAACATATTTCAAGCACCCGATAGAGTACCTCTACATTGTCAAGTAAAAAAATCCATTGAACTTGTTCCTAGTGTAATAATTTACTTCTCAATTAGATCTAGGAGCTAGAACAATATTCACACATGAAGTGTATGACAAAATGTGCAAGAGAATCAACAAAGAGACAGAAAATAACCGCAATAGCACATGTGAATGGTGCTAATTACTTATCATATTATTGTCATATATATTTTAGATTCTATGGTACACATTTATAATACATTGTACAAAATTCAAGTGGCTCTGGCAGCTAATTGGGAAAGTACAAGTGTCATGATGAGATTTGACCTCAATCCACCGTAGGTGGACCAAAGGAGCTCCAACTCATCCCAAACAGTCATGAATCCTCATGTTAAAATTTTTGAAGTGTGTTGGGTAATTAATGGGTCCTAGGAAAGTGTGGGTGAGAAGATAGAGGTGAGTGGGGCGCTCTAGGTGGCCATAAATGCTCCCTGGAGAGCCAAAATGGACCAAATACACCACTAGCACCCCGTAGTCAAACCAAGACCATTCAAAACAAGTATGTAATTCCGCAAGGAATTAAATGAGGTGCACATGTGGTGGGTTTAACAACTAGGGCACTATTGTAGGTGTGAACATACCAAAATAACCAGTTATCTTGTTGAATCAGCTCTCCTAAGTTTTAACCATAGGATATCATTGCATGAAGGAAAATAAAGTTAGACTAAGGTAAAAACTATTTGGTAAGGATTTTTTACTTCTCCAACAGCCCCCCTTAATCTATACTTAGTACAATTTACTCAAAAATATTTATTAAGGCTTTGGCAACTAAGGCACAAGTCACATTTTACAACAAATTCTATTGATCCATTTAACTGAGGTAAGGTGGAAAACCTCATGGGAAAAAACCTCCGCTCAAAAATAGATATGTAAGGGATAAAAAATGTCTTCAAAAGGTCCTCTTATTCACTTGAATGAGATGAAAGAATAACTTCTTGGAGATGGACATGGTGAAGATGTTGTAGATGCCAAGATCATGCATTAATGCATCAAAGTGTTGCAAACAAGGATCATGTGGAGAGGCCCTTTGATGATGGAGGGAAATCATAAGAATGCATTTTTATGTAGGAATACTCTGATCTAATTTCATAATAAACCATGGAAAATATATCTCTACAAACTCTTTCCCAAATAAAATCAAAAGATTGAACAAAATATGCATTGTGTGTAAAGTTCCATATCATGAATAAAACCATGAATATTTCTCCCAATTTGATGAAGCACCTTCACAACTCTGTAACAAATCTCATGAGGCTCTAAAGTATCAGAATATATGTCATACACAGCAGAAAATATCAGAGGTATGGTGTCTCCATGAGCAAATGGATCCATAGGAAGAGAAGAGTGAGAACCTAGATCACAATTGCAATTGAGTGAACCTGGAAGGTCTAGAGACTTGAGATTTGAACCATGGGTGGTGAAAGGAAGTACAAACACATGGAAAAGAATCCCTATGAAGGCCAATTATATGGCTTTCCAACCAATGAAATACATACAATACATAACAACAACATATGCAAGAGACATAGAATTGGAAACTAGGAAATGTTTTCAATTTCCAACTAGTGAACTTGATGGTTGATGGGTCTTTTGGTCATGATATTCTTGGGAAAATAAGTCAATGACTGTCATAGGATTTATATCAGCCTATATATCATATTTATAATCATAAATGGAAATTTCTAAATGTATTAGGAAAGGGATTTCATAAGGCACATCAAAAGCTAGTGAAAAAATGACTAGTTTTGGGAGGAAGCTTTGATGAACTGAATGATAATGTTTTCAAGGAAGGGATGGAGGTTTTAGGTTCTGATATATCAGAATGTGAATCATAAACAAAGGAATTATAAAAATAGAAAACATAATTGGGTTTTACCCATGCACCCAATGCATGCTCAACCTTACCATTTCCTTGCTTATGCTCCACCTTTTTGCAAATTCTAGAAGAGAAATATGGTTCTCCTCAAGGAGCTTGCTCGTGATGTCCATTTTATTTCTGAAGAAATATTTTTCAATATGTGAAACTCTGTAATAATCACATGTGGGTCTTTCTCTCTTGTTTCTCCTTCTCCTGGATCTCGAGCTCCCATCAGTAGAACTAGAGCTTTTTGAGCTCGATTCCTTCTTCTCTTTTCCCCTTTGCTTCAAATCTCTCTTCTTGCTCTAGGATTGATTTGATAAACCAGCATAAAGGTATTTATCCTTGGATTTGATTATGGTACCCATTTGTACGAGCTTGTCCTGCTCCTGAGTCAAACACTCCATGAAATATCCTAGCGCAGGAATCTTCAAATTTCTAGTTGTAAGTTTGCTATAGTGAAATGTCAAACCATATACAGAATACTCTGGCCCCAACTTAGAAAGGATGGAAAGTTATCTTTCTTCTCGATTCCACATTGTTTTAGCTGAATTACTAGTGCTTTAAACTTGGTGAATGCAAAGAAGTATTCAATGGTATTGTAGTGAGATGGGCTCAGTGTGATTAGCTCATTCTCAAGATGATGGCCTCTCATTTCATCTGTCTTCCCGAATAGTGACTCAAACTTGACCCAAACTTCATTTTGTGTTCCAAGAATTTCTATGTGAAATATAATTTCTCTTGAAGTGCTGAGGTAGAGCATACCTAAGGCCTCATCAATCCTATTAAAATACTTAGCTTTCTCCACAATAGACTTTGGCTCATTCTCAGATCCCATGGTGACCCAGTAGAGGCCCTTGGACCTCAAATAGATGACAATATCAACCTTCCACTCAAAATAATTGAATAGAGTAAGCAAAGCTCAAGTTTCCTCCACCCTTCTTGCGCAACCTATGAAAAAAAATGTTGCTACACCTGCAAAGCAAACACTCAAGTTTTCTAGAAATATGCCCTAAAAAAAATCTCAAACCTACAAAGATTATTTTGCAGATCCAATCAGCTCTAATACCATGGAGCAATTTACTTCTCAATCATATCTAGGAGCTATAACAATATTCGCAAATGAATTGTTTGACAAAACGTGCAAGAGAATCAACAAAGAGACATAAAATAGCCAGAATAACACATGTGAATGGTGCTAATTACTGATCATATTATTATCATACATATTTTAGATGCTATGGTACAAATTTATAATAAATTGGATAAAATTTGAGTGGCTCTGGAAGCCAATTGGGAAAGTACAAGTGTCATGATGAGATTTGACCTCAATCCCCCCTAGGTGGACCAAAGGAGCTCCAACTTAGCCCAAACAGTCATGAAATCTCATGTCAATGTTGGTGAAGTGTGTTGGTTAATTAATGGGTCCTAGGAAAGCATGGGTGAGAAGATAGAGGTGAGTGGGGTGCTCTAGGTGGCAATAAATGCTTCTAGGAGAGCCAAAATGGACAAAATACACCACTAGCGCCCCCTAGTCAAACCCAGATCACTCAAATCAAGGATGTGGCACTCCAAGAAATTAAATGAGTTGCACATGTGATGGGTTGACCAACTAGGGTGTTGTTGTAGTTGTGAATAGGACAAAATAACCAGTTATCTTACTGAATCAACTCTCCTAAGCCTTAAACCATAGGATATCATTGCATGAAGGAAAATAAAGTTAGCCTAGGTTCAAAAATATGTACTAAGGATGTATTACTACTCCAACACATGGTTCTTAATTACCTAACACATTTCTTTATAGAAGATCCATTCTCGAAAAATGAAGAGATTCGCAGACAAATCTAGGATTTTATTGACAAGGGCCATATCCTCCCCATCTCCTCTCCTTGTGGAAGTCCAATCGTCTTAGTTCCAAAGAAATATGGGGCTTGGCACATTTGCATTAACTTTGAGGCTCTCAACAAAATTTCATTGAAGAACATATACCCTCTTCCACGGATTGATGAACTCATCGACAATCTGAAAGGTGCTGAGTTCTTTATGAAACTTGACCTTAATTAGGGATACCACCAGATTCCAATTAAGTCCATCGATGTATGGAAAACAACTTTCAAAACCAAGGTAGTATTTTTTGAATGGTTAGTCATGTCTTTTGGCTTAACTAATGCACATGCACCCTTCATGAGATATATTATGACCTTCTACGACCTTTCATCGATAAATGTGTCATTTTATATCTTGACGATATCTTGATTTTCAGTCAATCATGGGAATAATTTAACACTCTCTAGCAACATCGACTATATCTGAACATGGACAAATGCTCATTTGTGATGACCAACATCAAATATTTAGGGTATGTAATTGACTCTGCAGGCATTCATATCGACCGAGAAAAAGTATAGATCCTAAAAAATTGGCCCATTCCTCAAAACATTCATGAACTAACATTTTTTGTTGGTTTGTATAATTTCTATCGACGTTTCATACTTGGATTCAGTCACATTGCATGGCCTTTGAATATGTTGACAAAAGGAAATGGGAAAATTGTCTTCAAGTGGACACCGACACAACAACAAGATTTTGAACAAATAAAAAAAAGCTTTGTACTGCACCAGTACTTGTGTCACTTGATTTGCATCATCCCTTTGAGATTGATACAGATGCATCGGACTATGCCCTTGGCGTAGTGATCACTCAATCAGGTCACCCAGTTGTATTTCATTCCAAGAATTTTAGTGACACAGTTAGAAGGTACTCGACGTATGAAAAATAATTGTACGCCATTATGCAAGCTCTTAAGCAATGGAGACACTACATTCTTGGTAAGGAAACGGTCATCCTCGAGAATCATAAACCTTTGAAGTTCACTCTGTCCCATTAAAAACTACATACAACTCGAAAACTCAAGTGGATTAATTACCTACAACAATTTTAGTTTGTAATTAAGTATTTGAAAGGAAAATCCAATTCTCCAGCCAATTGTCTTAGTAGACCACCCATTACTCTATTGTATATAGTGATGAGTATGTAGGGTTATGACACCACTGCTTGGCCGCAATTGTATTTGGTAGATTGTGATTTTTCTACAATCTATCAATAGCTTTAGACTGACAAGTTGTCGACTACCGACTAATTCCTAAAGGAAACCTTGCTATATAAGCTTGGACAACTTTGTGTACCGACCAATGAGCACTGACATAAGCGCATTTGGGACACGCACTACAGCAAGACTGGATGACATTTTGGTGTCGTAAAAATCATTTTTAATCTCCAAAAGTATTTTTATTGGTCTTCACTTAAATATGACATCAATAAGTACATTCGGTCGTGCATGGTTTGTTCCATTGCTAAACCGTTGAATCGATGACAAGGACTGTACACACCCCTTCTAGTTCCTAGTCAACCATCGGAATCTATTTCTGTGGACTACTTTATGAGATACCCTACTACCAAACATCAGCATGAGGCAATATTAGTAGTTGTCGACATATTTTCCAAGATGGCTATACTCATACCATGCAAGAAGACTACGACAACACAACAGACTGCTCAGCTTTTCTTTGAACATGTGTGAAACATTATGGCCTCCTGGCAACCATTATTTTTTATGAAGATTCTAGATTTGTCAACACCTTTTGGAAAACCCTCTAGAAACAATTCGACATGAGACTTTCTTTGACAGCAACCTTCCATCCACAGACATATGGATATACGGAAGTTGTAAATATCTTAGTCGTACAATTGATTTGCATGTACAACCAGAAGCATCGTCGAACATGGGATGAAAACCTTCCATACATACAACACAACTTCAATTTTGCTCAACACAGCTCTACAGGAAAGAGTCCATTAGAGATCTGTTATGGATTTCGACCCTCAATGCATCTCGACTTAATCAGTTCCTCGACAGAGTCAAAGACACCCACTTTGAAAGACGATAAGTGGAGAAAACATTGAAGTTCAAAGATCAAATGTACAACATCCATAAAAAAGGAAAGGAAATGTTGCAACAAGCTAATGCAAAATCTAAGGCCCGACATGACAAGCATCGTATTCCTCATTCATTCCAAATTGGGGATTAGGTCTGGTTACATCTAAATAAGGACTGCTTCACTGGTCCATACAGAAAGGTCAAAAAATTACGATATGGTCCATACAATATCCTCAAACAGATTGGAGCAAATGTTTTTCAGCTAGACATTCCTGCATGCCTTGGCCTACATCTAGTTTTCAATGTATATCTACTTCGACCATATCATGTACCATTATTGGAACAAAACAACTTGTAGACAACATAACCCAAAGAAATCCATTAGATGTTAAAGAACCTCTTCTTTGGGATACCATTGTGGGATGACGCGTATGCCTCCATTCCCTTATTTCAAGTGGCTAAAGATGGAAAACTCTCCACGCAAGGAAAATGGTACTCTACTATTCATATAGCAAACAAGTTTCCTCACTTGAATGAATACACAATGGATACCATTGTTTCTTAAGGAAGGATGAATGATCCAACCAACAAATGATAGGTTCAACTTCGAGATGTCCACCTCAACATGTTCATTTGAGAGGTTATCCTTCAATAAGCTCGCCTCAACATGTTCATTTGATAGGTCTGCCTCGACATGTTCGCCTCGACATACAACATACCAACATTCTCTATGACGGTTGAACCTATTAACCGTTACAACTTCTTTTGTAATTGAACATAATGCATAGTCACCCAAGCGTCACACATCCTATATAGACATGTGTATTACTGTAATATAGACATCAATCTGATTCCTCCATATTTCATGGAGCAGAAGTAATAAATTGGTTCAAATTCTTGCATGTTGTCTGTGTGTATATTTTTTGTTGTTATAGCTAATTTTACCACACATGGTGGATCACACCTTTATGGCCTTCGATGTCCCTCTGCAGACTCTTTACACCCCATGGACCATTTTTGTACCTTTGATGTTTCCAAGATCATCCCTAAAAACATGCATTATTTTCTATATGAGACTTTTAAACCTATTTTCGCGTATATACACGGATTTGACCCTCAAACCCGTGTACATCGGGATGTGTGCAAAAGGCCAAATAGTTTTGGAGTTTTCCTTAATGTGGATTCAAGTCACTTATCTCTTGGCCTTCCATATGCCTTGAGATTGCTCGGATGTGACCTTTCATAACCCCATTGAAGTAGTATATAAGGAACCCTTTGGATACAATGAAAGGGAAGGAATTGAAGAGCAAGAAAACTATAGTCCATTGTTGCTAGAGCTTATACTTGAGTCTACATTCCTTTGTCCCTTGGAGCACTTTGTGTTCTTCCCAAGCTTTCCTTTGCTTGTGAGATTTCTATCGAGAGATGGAGGATTGAAGTGGAGGAGGCATAGGTGGAGGACTTAGTTTCTTCGATTCACAGACATGCTGACAGAGGTTGTCACTATTGTAATCTATGATTTATATTGATAGAAATATCTTTTCCTGTCCAATAATGTGTATTTAAATGAGCATTGAATCCATGGATGCTTTTAAATGGTTATATGTTATTGATTATATATGCTAGAGTAGGTCTAACACGATTATATAGCATGCTTGTCTTGTTTGTTGAATGTTGAGAAAGCAAATTGTTAATATAAGCGAGAGTGGAAAAGCTCAATGAGGATCTACATCAACCATCTGGACTAAGGTATGTCTCAAGATCCTTTAGTGTTAGATGTTTGGTTTCTCTTGCATATAGGAAATGATTGATTTATGTGGTTACTATGTCTGTTGTGGTACCCCAAGCCATAGGAAGTTTTCTCCGTAACAGAATTGGTGACCATACTGGGGACATTCATTGTTTTTCTTTTGGGTTTGGGGGCACAATGTGCCTGATATTCTTGACTTGCTATTTGTTTCTCCTTGTTTATGTGTTGCATTTTATAGTATGTTCATCCATTAACACTCCCCTTTATTGGTTTGACCCTTGGCCTGATTTTTACCACTGTCTTCTCTGTATACGCAGGTTTTTGGCCAAAAGTCACGTACATACATGGATTTTTGGCCAAAAGTCACGTATACATGTAGTTTTTTAGTGAAAATCTGTGTATACATGCAGCTTTTTGGCCAAAAGTTGCAAATATACACATTTGTTCTTTAAACAGACGCACACATCCTCCCTTCTGGTGAGTTTGATGTTGTGGAAAGTTGTTGGGTGGGTTGTGAGTGTGGTTGGGTCTTCCTTGGTTCTGATGTTGTCTGTTGGATGCTTCTTTTGTGACCAGAGACCGTCTTTTCATTGATTTTTCTTTGAAATTAGTTTTAGTCATTTATCCATTTTGTTTTTCCATTAGTGCATTACTCTTTTTTGTCTCGGTGTCTTGCTAGGCTTGTGTTTTATACTTGCTGCAGAGACTGAGAGTTTTAGATGACTTTTATTTCATTTTTCATGCATTTATATTGAAAAATACAAAGTAGTTGCACTCTTAGTTGCATCTTAGATATGGATTTGAGGAGGTACTTGCATTGGATTGCTTGGATGAGAGTTTTATTTAGGCTTTCATATAGGAAGGATTGCATTGGCATTCAGAAAGGAATATATATTTATGCATCTCATGTAGTGGCATACCCTATTTTTCATTGTATAAGATTGCACTTGGCATTGCTTGTTAGGTGTGCACTTTTATTTCACTACTGAGTCTTCATATCATTAGTTGCATGGCCATTTCCCTTTGAGTAATTACAGCTGTTAAAATCAACGCATAATTTAAAATGAATTACACATTTTTCTTTTATAGGGTTCTCCAACAAGAATAGGTTTTAGAGTCTTGGAATAATTCATTGTGAGTTAATTATCCAAGACCACTAAACAAAACAATTAGGTGTCTGTCCAGGTGAGAGAGAAATCCTTGATATAATTAGTGTTTCTCAGGATGCTCCTCTTACACAGGAGTTAAACACGAGGCAATGCACACGATTGTGATTGGGATGACCCCTAGTCACTTTCTGTGAGCACCAGAGATATTTCCAGGATTGTATACGTATCTAGGGGCTCTTTCGGGAGTTTCAGGATTTGCTACCCTATCCATACGGTCGATCCCACCTGCGACTATCTACTTGAGCATTGGTTATATTGAGGTGACCTTAGTTTCCTTACCTAGGTATCACATGGGGTACTTACAGAGGTTATTCTGTGAGTGTCCTAGCCAGGTAGAGCTCAGACATCACAGACACTTTATGTGTTGAATCTGAGGGCCACTATAATTGGTTACGTACCTTCGCTTGTAGTGTATGGGATTTTTGAGCCTCTCCTAGGCGAGACATACTTGCTGCATTCAGGAGCTCACATATCCTCCCCTTGGTTTACTTGTATTTTGGCTGTATATTTTCTTAGGAGTGTGTTGTTTGTGCACAAGTTTTCCTTTGGGATCATGGTTACTTGAGTATATTTATGCTCTCTTGAGTTCGGGTCCTTTTATTTTCGCCATGCTTGGTATCCTATCACCCATCCTTGGTCCTAGTACAGAACCTGGTGTTACACTTTGGGGGAATCACATCCCCTTACCGTGCTCATACATTTGGGAATGGTCATATTCCATGCTCTACTCCATTTGTGGAGGATTTTTATTCCCTTTGCTCGGTCTTTACTCCAGTGGTCACCCTCACAAGGGTGGTAGTGGATACGCGAACATTGGGTCTACACTTTACATTCCTTTTCATGGTCCATCATCCACCGCACTATTTCCTTTGAATTTGTTTGTCATGATTATTCCTCCTTTTTCCCTATAGTTTGGATTCTTTATTGACTATTTTGGAATGTTTTGGACTAATATGGTTGTCATGTAGGGTCCAATTTCTGTACACTCTCTTTGAGGTTTTGACCTGTTTATTCTTATCACAAGTATCATGTCTAAACTAGCGTATAGGTTAGGATTTCACAGTTGCTTGCATTTTTCATGACCTTATGACTGTTTTGATTTAACCTTAGGTACGAACCCATTCCATGGTATCACAAAACCTTCATGTTGTTGTTAGAAGTGGTACTATGTGAATGGTAGAGATTTCCTATACATGGGTGTCCTAGTTAGCTTCCTTTTGCATTTAGTACCCATGTTGTGAGTCCTCTCTTAGGTCTAGGAGTCCTTTGTATAGTACCCCCATGACTTTGAGCAAGAGCTTCATACTCCTATTGACCTTTATGTTGGCCTTTCCCCCCAGGACTCCCTTATGTCAAGTTGTAGTTGCATTATCATAAGCTTTGCTTACCTTATTGAGCCTTATGCCGGCTTCCTTAACTTTGATTATTAGCCATATAGCCCAAGCTTGTCTCATGTCTAGCCAAGCAGAGCCATTTTACATATCCTTTGCAGCTTGATTCCCCATTTTTACTGGGAGGGGACTTTACCTCGAGTGTCATTATCCTACACATGTGTCCTTGCATTGAGCATAGATATGTTCCACTGCTTGGAACTAGTTTGTTTTCCCATTGACACTCGTTTCCTCCTAGTCTGTAACTATAAATAACTTTTATTCTTTTTCAAGCTTTTCCAAATATTTGAAAAAGTCCAACAAAAAAAAACCAAAAATCCAGACAGGAAAAGATGCTATCTTTGGAAGAAGTTGAGTCATGTCGACTTCGAACAGAGCACTACATATCACATCCATTGGTTGGGTTAATAGTTTGACTTTAGGAGCTATACACATTTCTCTAAATTTATCTCCACTGACCAGTTAAGCTTCCAGTCCCTATGGAGCCTTTGTCGATGCCTCCTGTGTCGCAGAGATGTCCTAGTTTTGTATATCAAATCTATGCTGCCTACAATTAGTCACCATTCACCTTTATGCTCTTGTTTGAAATAAATTTAAACCTGAGTCGACCATTCCTGAGTTCTCTTGACTTTGCATGACGGCCATTCCCAGTACTGATACTGGTTCGTGCACTTTATGATCGATTCCTACCACATTATACAACCTTGCTGAGCACCTCATGTTGGATGATGAGGGATGCATTAATGCCCTCATTCCAGTAGATTTCATCCCATCTAATTTAGATCATTTATTCTGGGATAGGAATCTAGAGTCATTTTTGAGTGCCTTGAGACATGCAGTCGTTAGTGGTAGGTTCTTTTGCCATCGCCAGTTTTGGGAACAAATAAATGTCCCCTGATTGATGGATCCTCTCAAGTGTTCGACCTAAACACATTTATTCACACTTGTTAGTTTGCACTCTAGTACCTTGATTCCCATTTTCATTATCGGTGGGTGCTCTCGCGTCTGTTAACGGTATACATCAATGACCAATAATCAGACGATGGACTACTATGTTCGACCTCAACACCTCTATTCACATAGTAGGACATGTACTCGTAGAAGATTGTGTATAAGACATTCCATATTGGTGGCATTTCGTATATGCTACCTCCTTGATCATGCCAGTGTTCATGAGATTTCAGTTCTCGTAACTTGATTCCAGTGTATGTCAGACATTTCCAGCCATTATGGAGATTTTGATCCATTATATATCTTCAACTTTCAGGGAGATCATGATCCTTTGCATATCTTCATCATGGAGATTCTGATCTATCTATAGTGTACATGGCGATGATCACACATGTCATATTTTGTATCATGCCTATTCATTGCCATTGTACTCTTATGTATCCGGAACTACTATATCTACTTGCAGTTATGTGCAGAGTTTGATCTTGTATTATACTATTGGATGGCTATTTATTCCACCTGGTTCTTCATCACACCACTTCTGGGATGGACTTATAATGTATTTCGGCCATCGTATCACCCCTCTGACCTCACACATTAGGGGGAATCTGTTACAGCTGATTTTACCACAAATGGTGGATCACACCTTTATGGCCTTCCTTGTCCCTCTACAGATTCTTTACACCCCATGGACCATTTTTGTATCTTTGATGTTTCCAAGATCATCCCTAAAAAAATGCATTATTTTCTATACGCGACTTTTAAACCTATTCTCGCGCATATACGCATATTTGACCCTCAAACCCACATACATCGGGATGTGTGCAAAAGGCCAAATAGTTTTGTAGTTTTCCTTGATGTCGATATGAGTCACTTATCTCTTGGCATTCCATATGCCTTGAGATCACTCGGGTGTGACCTTTCATTACCCCATTGAAGTACTATATAAGGAACCCTTTGGATACATTGAAAGGGAAGGAATTGAAGAGCAAGAAAACTATAGTCCATTGTTGTCGGAGCTTATACTTGAGTCTGCATCACTTTTTCCCTTGGAGCACTTTTTGTTCTTCCCAAGCTTTCCTTTGCTTGTGATCTTGCTATCGAGAGATGGAGGATTGAAGTGGCAGAGGCCCATGTGGAGGACTCAGTTTCTTCGATTCGCAAACGTGCCGACGAAGGTTGTCACTATTGTAATCTTTGATTTATATTAATAGAAATATCTTTTCCTGTATAATAATGTGTATTTAAATGAGTATTGAATCCATGGATGCTTTTAAATGCTTATATGTTATTGATTATATATTCTAGAGTAGGTCTAACATGATTATATAGCATGCTTGTCTTGTTTATTGAATGTTGAGAGAGAAAATTGTTAATACAAGTGAGAGTGGAAAAGCTCAATGGGGATCTACATCAACCATATGGAATAAGGTATGTTTCAAGATCCTTAAGTGTTAGATGTTTGGTTTCTCTTACATATAGGAAAGGATTGATTTCTGTAGTTACTCTGTCTGTTGTGGTACCCCAAGCCATAGGAAGTTTTCTCCGTAACACTTGTTAACCTAGTGTGTTTCTTTCTTTGCTGGTTCTTCTTATATCCTTCCACCATAATAGGAATCGACTCATTCAATCGACTATTGTCCCTAGTATGCAACTAGGCACGGCCTCCATCAAATAGGGCATACATCCTTGTGGTGGGATGGTGTGTACGAGGAAAGAATCTTAAAAACAAAGCCATGATCCATAGCTGGAACATAATGATAGCAAAATTGAAAGGTAAATTTCTTCCTAAGGACTATAAGTTCATTTTGTTTAGGAAAATGAAAAATATTAAACAAAAGTCAATGACAGTTAGGGAGCATACTGAGGAATTTTATAAGTTAAATATTAGATCTAGACATATGGAAGACACACCTGTGAAGGTAGCTAATTATATTAATGGTCTAATATTTTATATACAAGATGAATTGGGTTTGTTTTCATTAAGATCTATTGACGAAGCATATCAGGTTTCTTTAAAGGATGAGGAGAACCTAATGAGAAAACATAGTCATAAAGCAAAGACGAGAGGCTGTGGAAGACGGGAACAATAGCAGAAAGGTGAAGCTAGCAGTTCTAATCAACAAGTATAGCCTGACAGAAATCATGAGAACAGAGGTGAATGGAACGCTTCAAGAGGAAGAGGTAGAGGAAGAGGTGGACAAGTAAGATGTTACACATGTCAGAATCTTGGCCATATGCCATGGGATTTTCCATAGAATGTTGCAAGACAGAGAGGACCACAAATAGTGCAAGCTAAACCTGAAGGTCCAAAGGAATTAGAGGTGGCTATGAATTACCCTAAACAAGGTGAAGCCTTGTTGTTGAAAAAGGTAATTGATGAGTTAGTTCAAAGGAGGATCCTGTTTAAGATAGCTTGCAAAGTTGAACGTAAGTGCTACAAGTTAATTATTGATAGTGGTAGTATTGATAATTTGGTGTCTATAGAAATGATGGACAAGATGAATTTAAAGAGGATAGTACATCCAAAACTGTACAGACTTTCATGTCCGCAAAGTGATCACCAAGTTCTTGTGAGTGAACAATGCCAAGTAAAGTTTCAGATTGGAAGTTATCAAGATGAGGTAAATGTGACATCATAAAAATGAATTCTTTCCATGTTTTATTAGGAAGGCCTTAGTATTTTGACAGAGAAGCAGTGCATGAGGGTAAGAGGAATGTCTATTCCTTTGAGATGAATGGAAATAAACATAGTCTTCATCCATTTAGAGGTAAGCAAGAGGAATAAAGTAGTCAATTGTTGATGATGACTAACACAGGGATTGTGAATTATTGGAAAGTTGAATATGAGGTAAAAGTAATTTCACAAGTAAATGGTTTTGAAATTAAAATGACGAACAAGTTGTGCACACATTGGTTGAAGGAAAGAACAGACCAATAGGAAATGTCAAATGAAAGCATGGCATTAATGGAGGAAGCACAATGTGAAGTCATAAAGGGTGTGAGAGGTATATGACTAATGAAATTGCAAAGGATGGTGATGTGATAGAAACATGCAAAGGAGAGAAGAGCCAAGAAATTCATATACATAATTGATGAATAGATGACATATTCATGCTCATGTAATTTCTTTTTGTTTATGTAATAAGAAATCTCATTCATTTGTATGCAAATGAAGGAAAACCTATTGACAAATTGTTTGCAGGTCAGAGGAAAAGAGGACTTAAATGTTCTTTGGAGTTCAAACATATGCTTTACAAACTGAAGGAACTGTTACAAACAGAGTGCTAGAAGACATGGCTAAAGGGGTTGTTCAAAATGGGAACAGTGCCCAAATTTACACTTTGGGTATCTACTGAAATCCTACAAAAAAATAGTATGGAGGGAGCTCATGGATAGGATCCCATGAAGAGTTTCAATATGGGGATGCTAATGCAAGAGAATAAGCTCCATAAGATGAAGTCGACCATGACTTCATAATAGTCAAATGAATTCCAATACCTAGGGTCTTGCACATATTTATTTTTTTTTTAAATGGAATAAATATGCATAAGGATACTCGATCCTTTCCATGTGTAACATATAAGGTTGAGTTGAATTCTGTTGAGACATTACAGTGATGAGTCATGGGGTTCAGTTAAGAGTTTGAATAAAAATTTGAGTTCCTTGGTTATACGATCTGGAAACAAAATCCTTTTGTATTTAAATGAATTTGAGTTATTTTCTTAGATAACTTAGTTAGCTTATATATGTTTTTAGCTTACACAAGCTTAGTTTAGCTTATAGAGCTTAGGATAGTTCATAGAGGGTTGAGGGTAGCTCGAAGAAGCTTATTTATCTTGCAAAGAGTGTGTGGAGTGCAGAATAGAGAGAGTGTGTTCTATGAGAGGTGGATTGAATGAAGAACATAGTTTTCATACTCTACACATGTTTGCTTATTTAACCTCTTCTTTCCAATCGCTAGGAGCATCATTTTGATTCTCTATGCAGGTGTTTTAACTCAGATATGTTATTGAACAATTCCCTAAGTTTGGGATTCATTTCCACATAGAAATTTTATCTACCAAGGATCAAATTCAGTGATTTCATTCTAATACGAAGAAAAACCGGAAAATCAACGGTTGTCATTAAGTTTTGCAACCAAGAGAGGAAGATCCATAGAGTTAGGTCATGATCCACATCAAAATACAGATCGACGGTCACAATCCACCTTGCAATAGATTGACGATTTGGGAAGAGGCTTGCAAGAGAAAAAACGCAGAAGTCCAAAAGTTCCAAAATAAGAAAAGTTAGATTTTCAATTTCTGAAGTCGAAAAGCGAAAAGTGGGAGAACAGGAAAGGACTAAGGATGGAAGTTGGGTTTTTCGATTTCGAAGTCCTGAAGTTGGAAAAGAGGAAGTGCGAAAGTGTAGTTCAAGTGCAAGAATTTGAAGTTCGAAATTCGAAGAAGTGGGGTTTCTGATTTTTGATTTCTGCATGCGGAAAAGTTCAGTATATAAATCCTATGGTAGAAGAGAGTGCGAAGAAAGAAGGTTAGACATTTCTACAAATTGCTTAAGAAAATTAAGTCCTGTTAGTTTTCACTAACCTCGATTTTGAGGTTTGTAAAATAATAGTGCCATCACTAAGGTACAAACTATATGCTTAGACTAATAATAAGAAATGTGTAACATGACTTCTTAATTCATGCTTTTTTGTTACTTGATAAAGTGGGAAACTTACAAATACATTGTTATGATTTTATGGGTTGGATTTTTCCAAGCTACAACCATCTGTTTGGAAATATAGAGGCACATGGGACCAACAATGACACACCAATCTCTTTTCATAATATACAATTGAGATAAGGATTTCCTTCTTTCAACATTTCTTCAAGATCAAAATTTTATTAGTGAAAAATCTCTACAATTTAATCATGAGAAATGTTCACTGTGATATCACATGTTGGGAATTAGAGAAACACAACCATAAAAATGTGACACATATTGAACCATAAGAACAACGAACGTTATATATATAAACCATTCTCTCATACAATAGTATACAATGATGTCTCTTATATAGGGATAGTTTACCATAAGAAACATCTCTCAATAGGATTTATTCTCCCAAGTATCTTCATAACTATCTCCAACAATATCTCCTTCAATCGCTCAAGTGATCCCCATGATGTCCTCATCCCTAGCTTCTCCCCTTGTCCTCATCTTTGAATCATATGTAGAACTTGTATATTATATCCATTTTCACATATTATAATGTCACCACTAAAGAATACAAGTGTGAACTATTTCTTCAATTAATAGGTCATGGAGTTACTAGAGCACTCTCGGTCTACTAATGGAGTGAGAGAACACTCTCGCGTTCTTTTGTCGTGATAGAGAAATAAGTTGTTCTCCTAAGAAAACTAATTCAACTAAGTGAAATATGGTATTTCCTTAGGAGGTGAATGATGTTGGGTTTGAGCTTCACAATCACATGAGCTATGTGTCAAATGGTCTATGTTGGGCCTCACACCATGTTAGTGATTGGGGTGTCGAGATGATGGCGTAGATAATTGGTGCATCTAAGTTACTCTTTTGATAGAGGAAATATTACTTATATATGTTCAATTAATGTGGGAAACATTAGTTATAGTTGAACCCACCTCTTATTCCAAATGCAAAATGGATAGTAATTGGACTAACTTAAACATGGTGGAATGGAATGGTTATTGTGATAGTTGTTCAATGGTGTGTCGTATAGAGAAGGCATGGTTGAGGCCTAAAGTTACCCTTAAACTATTTGATACTACATATACATACATACATACATACATATATATATAAGCTTAAGCCTTTTAGAACTTAATTTATCTACTATATTAATGTGGAATAGGTATATAAGTTCTTTTTAAAATATTTAAATTTATATAAATAAACTAGAATATATTTATTTTAGATTACTTTTATGTAAGTTTTGAATGCTTAAAAAAAAAGTTAAGAATAAATTTTCATTTTAAATTAATAATTTAATTTAAATAAAATCTTATATTTAATATTAAATGTCTAAATATATAAATATTAATGCATCTATTTATTAACTTTAATTTTATTTAATGTTTAACATAGAAAAATAATTATCATTGTGATTTCCTTTTGTTTTCCCTTTTCAATTATTTATAAAATATTTAAACTATATCAAAAAAACTATTTAGAGAGGCGAATTTTAGTCCAGTGGGTTATTTTTCATGTTTTTCACCCAAAAAAGATTCGCCAAATTATTTCGTAAACGATATAAAATTCTTGGAAATTAAAATATTTTTTGAAAAATATCGCGAATCATTTTGTAGTTGGCGTTTTGAAGAATTGGTTATATTAGCCAACATTTATACACTTTTAAATAAGTATGATTCCTTAAAATCATCTCTACACTAGTATCAGAACACCATTATCATCATTACACCATGAGAAAAGTAAATTTTATATTCTAATAAAAATATATGTAATTTCATTATTATGAAAAAATACTATAAAATATTAAAAAAAATATCGTAAAAGAAACACCCCAATTGTCCTTGAACAGAAATGTGTTGTAAAAGGAAAGCTTGTCATTAAAAAATAATAATAATAAACTTTGAAACATATTCCTTTAAGTTGCAATTGTTGCAGGTATTTTTATTAACCTGATACACTTCTTTCCATAGGCAATATGTAATAATATTTTATTTGTTGAAAGTGTCTTTATATTAACTCGTGGACGTCTTTACATGCGCAATAGTTTACAGAAAAAGAAAAACTATTGAACACCAAGTCAAATCACCCTCGCTTTATTCGGATGAATGAACTAAAATCTATCAACGCTAATAGTTCACTTTAAATAAAATAGAATCGATAAACTCTCTCGACCATCATCTAAATTCTAGAGAGCATTAACTCTGATTAAATAAATAGAATCGACAAACTTGCATGTACCATAATCGAGATTCCAGAGAACCTGACGTACGATTCACTTAATTTTTCATAAATTAAACTCTTTAGATGCACGAGTGCAGGAGTCGACAAAGGGAATAACGAAAGCCAATCAGAAGTGCCCGAAGTTGTCAAAGCCCAAGGGAATCGGCGAAGACAGCCGCAAAAGAAGCAATAAAGAACTCCATAAAGAAATGTCAAAGATTAAAGCTTGCAACGGGAACCGTTCATGCATTTCCAGTTGAGAGCATGCTCTCTTTTAAATAAAGTTTTCCAATTTCCTCATTTATCATGATAGATACCAAACACTATATTATGATAAATGTACATATTTGGCACAAAAGTATTAGAAAAGTAATTGATAATGGAGTTAGCTTTCTACTCGACTATTTGTACCAATCGGACGACCAGCAATGCTTGATGTGAAAGCTCACGCCAGCCAGATCGTCCCATCGGTGCAAATAGTCAAGTGGAAAGGTAACTCCATTGATAATCTTAAAAAAGGACCGAGATGAATGACACGAAAAACAAACTTTAATATTGTAATCTACACATCAATGCGGAATGATGTGTGCCAAATGATTCATGCCATCGATACAATGTGTTCAGTTCCAAAAAAATTGGTCTTACATAGTACAGCATTATAGGGTATTTTCCTAATCATCGTCGAATATCTTAATGGAATTCAATTGGAGAAACATCTATATGTAGCATTGTTTCCGTACTTAGATCCATCTTAATTATCCTTTTTTATCGAATCTTCATACCGAAATGCGAACTTCCCAGATTGTACGATATACATACTTTTGTAAGGAAAGTAGTTTAAAACTTAATTTAAGTTTTATGCTGTGAAATATTTTGCTACCTTTATACTTTCTATGCTTCTAATTCATATATATATATAGAGTAAGATTAGTTTTTTTCTTTATTATTATAATAGGTGTAATTATGTTGATAGGCATCTATATATTATTTCAGATTTTTGATTTACAGTTATCTATTAATAAGATTAATTCAAGTGTAATAAGTGTATAATAGGGATTCATTTCATGATAGTTTTATCGTGTTATGCTTAAACACATATTGATTAAGATTTAAATAAGCTTAATTTAAAAGGTGGTTAAAAAACTGGTAACAATTTGTTTTTTTGATCTTTTGTTTATTATAGTATTTTTTGCATTGATATTACTTTTAACAATCTAGTATGAATAAAGTGTATAAAATTATATAGTTAGCATTTATTTAACTGTTACCTATGTTTGCAAAACTAAATAGTTGATTGTGGCTATCAGCATTCACCGCTTACATGCTATACTAGTTTTAAAAGGCCGTACTAGTTTGCAGAATTGGAACCATTTGATTCACTTGATACCCGCACCATTATGGGTTGTGTATATGAACTCTGCAATAAGATGATTATTTTCATGTTGGTTTAACTTCATCATTCTGGAACAGTATTTTCCAGAATGCACAACCATAACAGAACGTTCAGCACAGAAATTAATGGGTTCTTAATTAGAAGGGGAGTTCACTTTTGAACCGACGATATGACCGGTCACGTCTGACCGGTCACGTCTGACACGGCCGGTCGTCCGATCGGTGTATATAGTCGGGCAAATAGGTCACGGCATTAGAAGGAGCTTGCGTGAAGTTAAAAAGAAACAGTTTAATTTTAAAGCGCAATAGACAAATATTAATAAACAGACGATTCGCACGGGAAAACTCCGTAATATATTTAATTACGTTTTCAGCTTGAACTACTCAATATGCGTGTATAAATAGCATTGACTAAATTCTTCATTCGCTTATAGAATTTCGATGATAAATTTATGTGCGAGGGAATTTAAAAAATAAAACACATTTAAGTATGTGCGGTGTTAACCGAAGCTTTTTTTTGATAACTAAAAGAAAGATAAACCTGGTTGGAAAACATGAGGGCGACTAGTCAAACCCCCCAAAAAAGAGAACATAAAACATACCTTTTAGTATGTTCGATTTTATTGGATCCAAAAATTGGACTTGTGTAATATGTTTATCAGTAATGGAGTGTGTTCGTATAAAAAGAAATCCTGGAATGACTTTAACATGGTTTGATATGAACTCTCAAATACGAAACACGAGGATTATTTCATGGTCGCTTTAGTTTCCAAAATCGCCAGTCTTTTCCGATTACCAGCAATACAAAGACTAATACTTTTCAATTTGTTCCTGGAAATGAGTTATTAATTCACTGCCAATAGATTAACCATAGGAATTTTGAAAAGACTTTACAGCCACACCATCTTAACCATTCAACTTTTGAAGAGACATTTACCGCTCTGTTTCAGCTCCACATACTTCAAAGGGACAACAAATTTATTATGTTCGGAAGAGTCACCGCCAAGGTGTATCTACCGTTTCTCTTATTCAAGCTGTCAAGTTTTAAAAAAACTATTAAAATTTTAGAATAGCCAAATTTTGCAGAGGCAAAGCTAAACGTCAGTTTAAATTTAATATTTAATGACATACATTTAAGACCGGAAACTCTGAGAGAGACTACTATGCTAGAGGACTCAACTTTCCACTTTTCGATTGAGACACTTTTTAAGAACTTTAACGGAAACACTTTTACTTCCACAAACATCCACTTGACTTCTACTCGGTTTCCACCTAAAGACTTTAACCGAAACACTTTTACCTGAAAAGACACCTATTTGAATTCTCCTTGGTTGCCACCAAGTCCCACTTCTACTAGTCCATGGGGCCACTTTTAATAGAACTTCATAAGAAGAGATTTCTTAGGCTAAAGAATTAACTTGCGATAAACTTGGACACAACTATATTGCCACAAACTCACAATATCATACAACCAAATATTAAGTAAGACTAGTGTAAAGCATTGTGCTGTAAAAACTCACACTTTTACACGGTGAAATATTTGTGGATTCTTTGTGTCTTTCACTAAACTTAAATGTAATTAACATTTACTCAACTCACATTTTTACACGGCGAAATATTTGTGGATTATTTGTGTCTTTCACTAAACTTAAATGTAAACAACATTTACTCAAGTAATTCTAGATAAGATGTCGTAAGACATGCATTCAACCATAAAGTATGGATTTACATATTATCACTACATAACAAAGAACTATATTGGCAATTACAAACTTGGAAATTTACAAGGATATTTCACCTTCTACAGAGCTTCAACACTCTTCTCACAGTTTTGCTGCTTCTCCACTTCATCTTACTCTGTACTTCATTGTGTCTCTCTGACACTCTATCTTTCTCTTGTCTATCATGCTGATTTACAATCTTCTTCATAGAAAGACTAAAACTCTTCTACTGAGTTACATTAAATAATGTAACTAATTTCGACCTAAGAACTTAACTTTAGGAATTCGGCTTAGACATAACATGGATCTGTGATTAATTAATATTTTCAACACCTGGCCTTAATTATGAGCAAATGGGGATCTTCAAAAGAAAATTTCACAAAATTTTTTGGAGCTGGAACTTGCCATGTGCAAGACAAAATTCAGTAGGCAGAACTTGTCATTCCTAAATAACTTGGTAGATACTGGAAGGTATCACTTTCCAATGGTTTTGTAAAGATGTATGCCAATAGATCTTCACACTTGAAAAAATCAAAACAAATACCTTTGTTATTAACCAATTCTCTTATGAAATGATACCTTGTGTTGACGTGCTTGGTTCTCTTATGAAATAAATGGCTCTTTGACAAAGAAATCATTGAACTCTTGTCTTCAAAAATGGTTGTTTGTTTTTGCTAGTTATGTGAAAGGTCTCTTAGTATTCTTTGCATCCAAATGTCTTGACATGTAGTGCTTGTAGCTGTGACATACTCTTCTTGTATTGAGGACAAAGTTACAATGGGTTGTTTCTTCAAAGCTCACGACACAACACTTGCACAAAATGAAATGTGTACCCATATGTGCTTTTCTTGTCATCTGTGTGTTGATGTATTTATAACTTCGGAATGTATTCACTTATATATTTTATGTATTGTACCCTGATATTTATTCTGGGAAGTATCTGTAATGTAATTGAGTCACGTCATGTCCCGATGTTCATATCGGAAGATTCAATAATGTAAACAAGTCATGTAAAGTCATAGTGGATAACACTTCTTATTGATCTAGGGTTAAATTCCCCGCAGTTGTGGGGACCTAGGGTTATTAGACTCTACTAGAGAAGTCTCCCCTGGTGAGTTATTGTCAAGTGAGGAATTAGTATAAATAGAGAGTGAGCCTCTCTATTTATCACACATTCACTGACACTTAGTTGTAGCGCATAACTGAGAGAGAAGAAGTTGTTGGGATAAGAGAGAGAGAGACTACTGCTGTCGGGAGATCATCTTATTGTTTTTGGGTTTTACTTTTGGTGTTGATTCTTTCTCTGAGGAAGTTGCAAGGTTTTTTCCTTTATGGTTTCCCTGAGAAAAATCTTTTTGTCTATTGTCTCTTGTGTTTGATTGTTGTGCTTGTTATTCTCTCAGTTAAAGATCCTAAGATAATTCTAGCTTGAATTATAAATTTCTAACATGGTATCAGAGCTAACCTAAGAATAAGACACTGCGCAACTGCTAAAACTAGGGATTCCTACGTTTTGACCCAACGGTGCTACCGAAAATTAGGGCTTTCCATAGAAGTGGAATTTTTGAGTGAGCCTAGGCCTGAATTGATCTCCTCCACAAAATCGAAGTTTAGATATCAAGATCAATTTTTTTGGTTGGAAAGAACTCCGAGAAAGTAAAACCCTAATATGCTCTTGAACCAGCTCTACACAAATTCAGCTCGAGATTTAGATCCAGATCCGACATCTTAACCTGGTAAAATCTAAATCTTTTGTATTTCCATTTGAGGTTGTCAGTTGAGATGTCTCACCATACCAAGCTTGATGAAAAGCTTGAGGGAGTTGATAACTTCCAATCCTGGAAGTATAGGATCTCCTTGGTCCTGGAAGAAAATGAGTTAGACTCTTACATCACTGAAGAGGTTCTAGTTCCAGAGGGAGATGAGGATAAATACTTACACAAGAAGAAATTGGTCATGGCTAAGAAGACTATTGCTGATTCAATCAAGGATCACCTCATACCACAGGTGTCCTCCCTAAAGACACCTAAAGCTATGTTTGATTCCCTGACCAAATTGTTTGAAGAAAAGAACATAAATCGGAAGATGACTTTGAGGAAGTAGTTGAAGAATGTGAAGATCCAGAATGTGGAGACCATACAGTCATACTTCACAAGGGTCTCCCATAATTTACATCAAATGAATTCAAAGACTTATGCAAATATTTAGGGATTAAGGGGGAGTTAACCACTCCATATAATCCATAATAGAATGGGGTTGCAGAAAGGAAGAATAGAATAATCATGGAAGCTACAAGGGCCATCCTTCACAATCAAGATCTTCCCATCCATCTATGGGCAGAAGCTACCAGAACAATGGTGTATGTACAGAACCGTACTCCACATAGAGTACTTGAGAACAAGACACCTGAAGAATTTTTTTCCAGCAAGAAACCAGAAGTCATCAATCTCAGAATATTCCGCTGTCCGATATACATACACATTCCAAAAGAAAAGAGAACAAAGTTAGATCCTTCTGGAAAGAAGGGTATATTTGTGGGATAGAGTGAAAGCTCGAAAGCTTACAGAATAGACTTCCTAGGATTCAAGAAGATCGACATAAGCAGAGATGTAACATTCGACGAAGATTCAGCTTACAACAAATCCAGAAAGAGACTAGTTGAAGACTCCGAAGAAATAGAAGTACCTAGAATTCAAGATACAACTATGAATGATGTAAATCAAGTTGAAGATCGAGAAATAGAAGAACCCCAAGAACCTATAGATCCACCCCAAGAGAAGAATCCTCACAAGAGGAAACCTGCATGGGTATGAGAGGCTATCCAAGGTGTAGAAAGATATGGGGCTCTAGAATAAATACAGAGAGAGAGAAAAAGAACTAGGTCCTGCTCCAGTTATGTAGCCCTGTTATGTGACATCATTGATAAAGAACCTTCCAACTATGAAGAAGCGCAAGAGAAGAAAGAATGGAAGGATGTTATGATCGAGGAGTAATAGTCAATCATGAAGAATGGTATCTATGATGTTGTCCCTAGACCAGAGGGGAAGTCTGTCATGACTTCCCAGTGGATATACAAGATCAAGCATGCTAAAGATGGTAGAATAGAGAAATATAAAGCAATATTTGTGGCTTGTGGCTTCTCTGAGAAAGAAGGAATAGATTATGAAGAAACTTTTGCACCTGTAGCCAAATACACTTCCATCAGATCAGTACTTTCTCTCGCTGCAGTGATGAAATGGAAGATACACCAGATGGATGTCAAGACTGCTTTCTTGAATGCTATAGTAGAAGAGGAAGTGTATGTGGAGCAGCCACTCAATTTTGAGACACATGACATAGAAACTCATTTGTGTAAATTGAAGAAAGCCCTGTATGGTTTGAAATAGGCACCCATGACATGGTACGGAAGAATTGACAGCTTCCTATCCAGTTTGGACTTTACCAAGAGTAAAGCAGATTCCAATCTTTACTACAAGATTGAAGAACGGAACCAAGTGATACTCCTATTGTATGCAGATGATCTGTTTGTAACATGTATGGAGGGGTTGAATGTTGATACAAAGAGGAATCTTGCTGTCGAGTTCGAAATGAAGGACTTGGGTATGATGCATTACTTTCTAGGCATGGATTCTCCTTAGGACAAGGGAAGTGTGCGGTAGAGATCCTGAAGAGATTCAGGATGATGGACTGTAAGGCCATGACCACACATATGGCATCGAATCTGAAGCTATTGAGTGATGCTTCACCAGAATCGGTTGATGCTACGATGTATCGTCAGATGATTGGATATTTGCTTTGTTGTGAACACATTGAGCCAGTTCCCAACAGATCCTAGACATGTTCACCTAATTGCTACAAAGCATATTCAGAGGTACCTGAAGGGTACAATTGATTATTGGCTCAAGTATGAGGCAGATCAGAAGATTAACCTAGAGGGTTATGTGCATTTTGATTAGGTAGGTAGTGTAATTGATAGGAAGATCACTTCGGGGTGTTCCTTTAGTATGGGATCACATGTGATATCTTGGTTTAGCAAGAAACAATCATGTGTGGCACTAAGTATAGCTGAAGCATAGTATGTCGCAGCTTGTTGGGCTAGTTGTGAAGCAGTGTGGCTGAGGAAGCTACTATATGATTTGTTTGATCTCCAGTTGGATGCTACTTGTATATATTGCGACAACTAGAGTTGTGTGAAGTTTCCAGAGAACCCAGTGTTCCATGACAAGTCGAAGCATATCGAGATCAAATACCACTATATCAGGGATATGGTGCAGAGAGGAGTAGTGAAGCTCCAATATGTTGCGACGGATGAGCAAATAGCTGATGTGTTAACCAAGCCATTAGCCAGAGTGAAGTTTGAGTACTTCAGGGAGAAGCTTGGCGTTCTTCATATCGAGGTTCCTTCCAAGGGGAAGTGATGAGTCCATGAGCCCTTCTAACATGGTGAGAGGATTGGTTCCTTACATGATCATATATAAGTGCTGAAGGCCATTCTATGGGAGAATGGAAGCACCTGGTAAGTTACCAGGAATACTCAGTCTAGAACTGAGAGCCATTCTGATATGAATGTGGGATTGGCTCCCACATGATCAGATGTAAGGGTGGATCCATTCTGATATGACTGTGGGATTGGATCCCACATGGTCAGATGTAAGGGTAGAGCCATTCTGAAACGGGGGTAGGTTAGGCCCTCCCATGCTCAGATGCAAGGGCCGATCCATTCTGACATGGGGGCAGGCTGGGCCATCCCATGGTCAGATGTGACGGCTGGGCCATTCTAACATGGGGGCAGGATGGGCCCTCCCATGGTCAGATGTAAGTGCTGGGCCTTTCGGACATGGTTGTTACGGAGAGAAATTCCTATGGCTTGGGGTACCACAACAGACAGCTTGACTCTAGAAATCAATCCTTTCCAATATGCAATAGAAATTAAATGTCTAACACTAAAGGATCAGACCTTGTACCTTATTTCGGACGGTTGAAGTAGATCCCCGTTGAGCTTTCCAAATTCATCTTGAATTGATAGATTACTTCCTCAACAACAAGTAAACATTACAAGCATACTATATATATTGGTGTTAGATCTATTCTAGCATATACAATCAACAATGCATAAACATTTGAAATCATCCCATGGATAAAATATTCATTCAAACATACATTATTGGATAGCAAAAGATATTTCTATTAATATGAAATTAGAGATTACAATGAATACAACCTCTATCGGCACGTCTGCGAACCGGAGAAACTGAATCCCCCACTTGGGCCTCCACCACCTCAATCCTCCATCTCTCGATAGCAAGCTCACAAGTAGAAGGCAAGCTTGGGAAGAACACAAAAATGCTCCAAGGGACAAAGGGATGCAGACTCAAGCATATGTTACAGCAACAATGGACTATAGTTTCTTTGCTCTCAATTCTCTCATATGCCTTCAATGTACCATAGAGTTCCTTATATAGTTTTTCAAAGGGGTAATGAAAGGTCGAATCCAAGCGATCTCAAGGCATAGGGAAGGCCAAGAGTCAAGTGAGTCAGATCCATGTCAAGAAAAACTCCAAAAGTATTTGGATTTTGTACACATTCTGATGTACGCAGTTTTAGAGGTCAAACCCGCGTATATACACGATTAAGGGTTTAAAAGTCGCATATATGGATTTTCACATGTTTTTAGGGATGGTCCAGGAAAAATCAAAGGACAAAAAATGGTCCAAGGGGTCTAAGGAGTCTGCAGAGGGACAGGGGAAGGCCATACACATGTGACTCACCTGGAGTGGTAAAATCAGCTATAACAGATGTCCCCTAATGTGTGAGGTTAGAGGGGTCATACGATGACTGAAATAAATTATAAGTCCATCCCAAAAGTGGAGTGATGAAGGATCCCAAATGGAAGACCAGCCACCCAATCAACATAGTACCATGATACAGCTCTGCACATAACTGTAAATACATATAGCAGTCCTAGATACATAAGAGTACAATCGCCATGAATAGGCATGATACAAGATATCACATGAGTGGTCATCACCACGTACAATATACATAGATCAGAATCTCCATGATGAAGATATACAAGGGACCATGATCTCCATAATGGCTGAAGATATATAGTGGATCAAGATCTCCATAATGGCTGGAAATGTCTGACATATACTGGATCAAGTCACGAGAGCTGAAATCTCATGAACACTAGCACGATCAAGGAGGTAGCATATAAGAGATGCCACCAATCTGGAAGGTATTCTACACAAACTGCTATGAGTACACGTCCTACTATGTGAATAGAGGTATCTAGGTCACACATAGTAGTCCATCATCTGATTACCGGTTATTGATGTATACCGTTAACAAACGCGAGATCACCCATGGATAATGAAAATGGGAATCAAGGTACTAGAGTGCAAACTAAGAAGTGTGAATAAATGTGTTGAGGTTGAACACTTGAGAGGATCCATCGATCAGGGGACATTGATGTATTCCCAAATACTGTCAATGGCGAGAGAACCTACCACTGATGACTGCAAGTCTCAAGGCACTCAAAATGACTCTAGATTCCAATCCCAGAGTAAATGATCTGAAGTCGATGGGATGTAATACGCTAGAAGGAGGGCATTAAGGCATCCCCCATCATCCAACACGAGGTACTCAGCAAAGCTGTATGATGTGGAAGGACTCGATCATAAGGTGCATGAACCAGTAACTGTACCGGGAATGGCCGACATGCAAAGTCAAGATAACTAAGGAATGGCCGACTTAGGTTTCAAATTCCTTCGAACAAGAGCATAACAGTGTATGGTGACTTACTGAAGGTAGCATAGACTTGATATACAAACTGGGACATCTCTGCGACACAGGAGGCATCGACAGAGGCTCCATAGAGACTAGAAGCTTAACCAGTCGATGGAGATAAACTCAGATAAACGAGTACAGTTCCTAAATTCAAGCTATAAACCCAACCAGTAGATGTGATATACAGTGCTTTGTTTGAAGGTGATATGACTCGACAACTGCCAAAGATAACATCTTTCCTTGTCCGGCTTTTTGGTTTTTTTATTTTTTTGGACTTTTTCAAATATTTAAAAAGCTTGAAAAAGAATAAAACTGCTTTATAGTTATAGACTAGGAGGAGACGAGTGTCATAGGGGAAAACAAACTAGTTCCAAGCAGTGGAACATACCTATGCTCAATGCAAGGATACATGTCTAGGATATCGACACTCAAGGGAAAATCCCCTCCTGGTAAAAAGGGAATCAAGCTGCAAAGGATATATAAAATGGCTCTGCATGGCTAGACATGAGACAAGCTCGGGCTATATGGCTGAAACACAATGTCAGGGAAGCCGGCATAAAGCTCAATAAGGCACGAAAATCTCATGATAATGCAATTACAACTTGACATAAGGGAGTCCTGAGGGAAATAGGCCAGCAAAAGATTAAGAGGAGTATGAAGCTCTTGCGAAATGTCATGGTGATACTATACAATGGACTCCTGGACCTAAGAGAGGACTCATAGCATGGGTACCAAATGCAAAGGGGAGCTAACTAGGACACCCATGTATAGGAAAGCTCTACCATTCACATAGTACCACTTCTAACAGCAACATGAAGGTTTTGTGATACCATGGAATGGGTTCGTACCTAAGGTTAAGATGGAATGGTCATAAAGCAATGCATAAGTGCAAGCAGATGTGATATCTTAACCTATATGCCAGTTCAGACATAATACCTATGATAGGAATGAATGGGTCAAAACCTTGGAGAGAGTGTAGAAAAACTGGACCCTACATGACAACCATATTAGTCCAAAACAACCCAAAATAGTTAATAAAGAATCCAAACTATAGGATATAGGGACGAATGATCATGACAAATACTCCCAAAGGAAACAATGCGGTGAACGATGGGACATAAAAATGAAAGTAAGGTGTAGAACCAACATTCACACATCCACTACCACCCCCATAAGGGTGACCACCGGTGTAAAGACTGAGAGAAGGGAGTCAACATCTTCCAAAAATGGAGTAGAGGGTAGAATGTGACCACTCCCAAATCCATGAGCAGGGTAAGGGGCTGTGATGCCCCCAATTCTGACACCAGGGTCTGTACTAGGACCAAGGACGAGTGATAGGATACCAGGCATGCAGAAAATAAAAGGACCAGAACTCAAGAGAGCATAAATATACTCAAGTAACCATGATCCCAAAGGCCAACTAGCGCACAAAGAGCACACTCCTAAGAAAATCTACAGCCAAAATACAAGCAAACCAAGTTGAATATATGTGAGCTCTCGAATGCAGCAGGTATGTCTCACCTAGGAGAGGCTCGAAACTTCCATACACTACAAGAAGAGGTACGTAACCAATTATAGTAGCCCTCAGCTTCAACACATAAAGCGACTGTGTTTTCCAACCTCTACCTGGCCAGGACACCTACAGAATAACCTCTGTGAAGTACCCCCTCGATAACCTAGGTAAGGCAACTAAGGTCACCTCAATATAATCAATGCTCAAGCGGACAGTCGCAAGCGGGATAGACCGTATGGGTAGGGTAGCAAAGCCCGAAACTCTCGAAAGAGCCCCCAAATACGAATACAATCCTAGAAATATCTCTGGTGCTACTCAATTATGACTAGGGGTCATCCTAATCAATAACCGCTCACATTGCCTCGTGCTTAATTATACCAAGGAATTTCACACTCTCACCTGGACAGACACATACATGTTATTGTTTAGTGGTCTTGGAGAATTTACTCAAAATGAACTATTCCAAGACCCTAAAAGCTAATCTTGTTGGTGAACCCTATAAAAGAAAAAGGTGTAATCCATTTTAATTAAGCGTTGATTTTAATTGGCTGTAATTACTCAAAGAAAAATGGCCGTACAACTAATGACATTATGAATCAGCAGTGAAATAAATATGCACACTATAACAAACAATGCTAAGTGCAATCTTTGTCAAATGAAAAATAGGGTATGCCACTACATGAGATGCATAAATATATATTCCTTTGTGAATGCCAATGAAATCCTTCCTATATGAACTCCTAAATACAACTCTCATCCAAGCAATCCAATGCAAGTACCTCCTCAAATCCATATCTAAGATGCAACTACTTTGTATTTTTCAATATAAAAGAATGAAAAATGCAATAAAAGTCATCTAAAACTCTCAGTCTCTGCAGCAAGTATAAAAGACAAGCCCAGCAAGACACCGAGACAAAAAAGAGTAATGCACTAATGGAAAAACAAAAAGGATAAATGGCTAAAACTACTTTCAAAGAAAAATCAATGAAAAAGCGGTCTCTGGTCACAAAAGAAGCATCCAACAGACAACATCAGACCCAAGGAAGACCCAACCACACTCACAACCCACCCAGCAACTTCCCACAACATAAAACTCACCAAAAGGGAGGATGCATGCGACTGTTTAAAGAACAGCTATGTATATATGCCACTTTTGGCCAAAAACGTGCGTGTATATTCAACTTTTGGCCAAAAAACTGCATATACAGAGAAGGCAGTGGTAAAAAGCAGGCCAACGGTCAAACCAATAAAGGGGAGTGTCAATGGATGGACATACTATAAAATGCAACATAGAAACAAGGTTAAACAAAGAGAAAGTCAAGAATATCAGGCCGATTGTGCCTGCAAGCCCCAAACAAAAACAAGGAACATCCCCAGTGGAGTCATCAATTCTGTTACGGAGAGAAATTCCTATGGTGTGGGGTACCACAACAGACAGCTTGACTCCAGAAATCAATCCTTTCCAATATGCAATAGAAATTAAATGTCTAACACTAAAGGATCAGACCTCGTACCTTATTCCGGATGGTTGATGTAGATCCCCATTGAGCTTTCCAACTTCAGCTTGAATTGATAGATTACTTCCTCAACAACAAGTAAACAATACAAGCATACTATATATATTGGGGTTAGATCTATTCTATCATATACAATCAATAATGCATAAACATTTGAAATCATCCCATGGATAAAATATTCATTCAAACATACATTATTAGACAGGAAAAGATATTTCTATTAATATTAAATCGGAGATTACAATGAATACAACCTCTGTTGGTACGTCTGCAAACCAGAGAAACTAAATCCCTCACTTGGGCCTCCAGCACCTCAATCTTCCATCTCTTGATAGCAAGCTCACAAGCAAAAGACAAGCTTGGGAAGAACACAAAAGTGCTCCAAGGGACAAAGGGATGCATACTCAAGCATAAGTTCCAGGAATAATGGACTATAGTTTCTTTGCTCTCAATTCTCTCATATGCCTTCAATGTACCATAGAGTTCCTTATATAGTTTTTCAAAGGGGTAATGAAAGATCAAATCCGAGCGATCTCAAGGCATAGGGAAGGCCAGGAGTCAAGTGAGTCGAATCCATGTCAAGGAAAAATCCAAAAGTATTTGGATTTTGTACACATCCCGATGTACGCGGTTTTAGAGGTCAAACCCACGTATATTCGCGATTAAGGGTTTAAAAGTCACGTATATGGATTTTCACATCTTTTTAGGGATGGTCAAGGAAACATCAAAGGACAAAAAATGGTCCAAGGGGTGTAAGGAGCCTGTAGAGGGATAGGGGAATGCCATACACATGTGATTCACCCGGAGTGGTGAAATCAGCTATAACAATGGTGGTGGATGTGTTCCTCCCATGGTCAGATGTGAGTGTTGGGCGTGCCATTCTAACATGGGGGCAAGTTGAGCCCTCCCATTGTTAGATATAAGTGTTGGATGGGACTTTCTGATTGGGTCAGATATAAGTGTTGAAGAAGATAAATACTTAGACAGAGACTAGGCCTAGAACTGGCATAAGAAAAGGTTGGATCTGTAGAAATTTCTATGATGAGAAGAATCGAGAGATAGCACCTGTGATGATGATCCAGATTTAGTGATGTTCCAAATCCAGAGATGATCCAAATCTAGTGATGAAGATGACTTGAATATGAATATGACCTGAAGATGAATATGACCTGAAGATGAAGATAACTTGATCCAGATGATAAAGAGAAGAAGACCCATGCTGATAAATTGTGTCGGGAGAATACCTTCCTAGTTCAGAGGGAGTGTTGATGTATTTGTAACTTTGGAATGTATTCACTTGTATATTTTATGTATTGTACTCCGATGTTTATTTTGGGAAGTATCTATAATGTAATTGAGTCATGTCATGCCTCGATGTTCCTATCAGGAGATTCAATAATGTAAACAAGTCATGTAAAGTCATAGTGGGTAACCCTCCTTATTGATCAAGGGTTAAAGTCCCCACAGTTGTGGGGCCCTAGGGTTATTAGACTCTCATCGAGAGGTTGGTCCTCGCGATTTATTGTCAAGTTGGGAATTAGTATAAATAGAGAGTGAGCCTCTTTGTTTATCACACATTCACTCACACTCAGTTGTAGCGCATAACTAAGAGAGAAGAAGTTGTTGGGACAAGAGAGAGAGACTACTGGTATTGGGAGATCATCTTACTATTTTTGGGTTTTACTTTTGGTGTTGATTCTATCTCTGAGGAAGTTGCAGGGTTTTATCCTTTATGGTTTACCCGAGGAAAATATTTGTGTCTATTGTCTCTTGTGTTTGATTGTTATGCTTGTTATTCTCTCAGTTTAAGATCCTAAGATAATGCTAGCTTGAATGATAAAATTCTAACACTATGCTTCCTCCATTGTCAGTGTCACTGTATCCAATGATTTTAAAATTTTATGAGGTTGAATGTACATAATGCCAAGGAATTTCATGCCACTTACATACCTCGAAATTATCTTACCTCACTTTCTAATTAATGTATTTTGGTGAGTGCATGAATCTTGAAATAAAACTTACTCCATACATGTTTTCTAGTATTGTCGCAGTTAAATACATAAGGCTTCCAACTAACCTTTTAAATAGTGTAGGATCGACAATTGATCCATCATCATCTTTAGTCAATTTTAAACCTATTATTATTGTTGTTGGGGTTGTATTGCAATTAGACATATTGAATCTTTTTAAAATTGCACTTCCATACTTCTACTATGATATGAATATACCACTCTTAGACTGTTGCACTTCAATGCCTAGAAAAATCATCATAAGCCCCAAATCAGTCATTTGAAATTCACTTTACGTGATTGTTCGAGAATCCTATATGCCAAAATCACCAATAAATATTAAATCATCTACATACACAAAGACAATTAACATGCTTCCTTGCTCATCAATTTTGGAATACATCGTCGGTTCACTTTCAGTTTTGTAAAATCCATTCTAGATGTAAGATAGGAATCAATGCGACTATACAAAGCTCTAAGAGCTTGAATCAAAACATAGAGTGTCTTCTTCATTATGTACACTGTGTGTTTTTGACTTGGAACTTCATAGCCTTGTGGTTGTTCCACATATACATCCTCTTCCAAATAGCCATTCAAAAATGTCGATTTAACATCCATTTGATAAACATGCCATTTGTTTTGTGCGGCAATGGCCAAAACTGTTCTGACTGAATCCATGCATGCGACTGGTGCAAAAGTTTCATTGAATTCTATGTTGGGCTACTGTTTGAAACCTCTCGCAACTGTTTTTGCCTTGTGCTTTTGCACATTTCCATAAGCATCTTTCTTGGTCTTCTAAATCTATTTTAACATTGATTACATCCTTATCTTTTGGTACTTATACCAGCTCCCATGTTTGATTCTTCTCAATGCAATCTATTTCCCATGTCTTGTGCCCATACTTCTGTCAATGTTCGTTGTGCTTAACCATGTTGTGTTTTCCTTGGGGTCGACGATGTTGTGATATTTTGATGTACATGTGGTGTTTGAACCACTTCACCTGCCATGTCATCATGCTCAACATTCGACACAATTTTGACATTCTTCTCGAATCATTCTCAACAAATTGACCATCATGACTCATGATTACTGTCATTGTGACAGAGTCATACAACTTGTATGCTTTTGTGTCTTCAGTGTAACCAACAAAAATACATTTTTTTCACTTCTTGTATCGTTTCTTTCTCATCTCATCTGGAACATGAGAATATGCGACACAACCAAAAAAGTTTAAATGAGAAATAATATGATTCATACCTATCATTGCTTCTTGAAGAATTTTGTTATTCACACTCTTTATCGGACAATGGTTCATATTATATATAGTAGTTGTGATTTCTTTATTGCAATATTCATTTGGAAAATGATTGGGTTCCATCATGATATGCACCATCTCCATAATGGTTTGGTTCTTTCTCTCTCCGACACTGTTATGCTAAGGTGTATACCGCGCAGTGAATTGCTTGTGTATGCCATGGGCCTTGCAAAAATATAGGAATACATCTAAGACATATTCATCGCCTCTATTCGTCCTTAGGATTTTGATCATGTATCCACTCTAGTTGTCCACGAGTACCTTGAACTGCTGAAAACAACTAAACACGTAATTTTTTTAAAAATATATACCCATTTTTTTATTATGAAGTCAATAAATTAAGAGAATAGTTGCATCCTCCTATGGAAAATCTCTACATTGTGCCACAAATATCAAAGTTCACAATTTGAAGTGGTGTGTGTACTCTGTATGACTTTCTGAATGGAAAAGTATCACTATGTTGCTGGCAAAGAATGCATCATTCACATACTCTTTCTAGCTTGTCGGTGAATGGACTTCCTTTCACCATATTCTTTGTGTGCAGTAGCTTCATCCCATAAAAAATTAGATGTACAAATATGAAATTCCACATTTAGAACTCATCTTGAACTTTTGTACATGAAATGTTCCTTGAATTTCAATGCTATCTTTTTTTTCTTATCGTAGTGCCCGTCTGGTTCTTTGCTTTGTTCCTTGAATACATCTCTTGAATTTTCCTTTCCTTTCTTGTTTGGCATTATCCTTGAAGGAAACAAGTGATTTCTTGTCATTGGTACTTTTTTTATCAACTAGTTGCTCTGATGTGTGTCTTTAATCACAAAGTGGTTCTCCTCCATGTAGACTCTGTAACCTTTTTGTATCACTTGTCGAATGCTAAACAAATATTTTTCACACCTTCTACATGATAAACATCACGCATGATCTCTCGTGCCCCTTTTTTGGTTAGAGTACCAACAATACCTTTTCCCAAAATAGTGACTTGGAGATTTTTTCGAAGTGGACATCTATTTGAACTCATTTATCTAGACTGGAAAACAAATTTATATTACCATTCATCCTTCAAATCAGTTATGTTTGTTTCCAAATGGAACAGGATATGATGAAATCAAGGTGATCCCAATAGAACTATTATTGAACATGCTAATGGATTTACCATGGTTAATACAAGGTCACTTGATCCAAGAACATAGACGTATGTTCTTCCAAGCCAATGTGGACATGTATTTTACTCAAATGCTACAAGTACAGTGGGTTTGTCATTTGTTCTTAGACATGACCTAAGAGGAAGGTCAATAAAGTATAATGTAGAGGAATACAATGGTATTAAATAAGAAAATGATCATGTAGAGGAACAATAGTTAGATGAGCATGTGCAAGTGGAATATGTCAAAGAAGTTCAACTAAATGATGCAAGATATAATGTTCGTAAAGATTATATCAATGATGATGTTATCAAAACTAACATCGATGAAGATGATGATATGGCCAATACTTACAATGTTGAATATAGTTTGGATCATATAGATGTGGATTGGATGAAGAAGATGATTAATGATATGGAAGTGTATGATGTCCATGGCTCTATCAATTCTATATTGATTTATTAATAGAATTATTGACTTGTAATGGTACATAATTAATTGTTCTTAAGTTTTATTCTATTTTGTATGTCGACATAGGTTATAGGAGACTTTGTTCCTCAACTAGGAAAAACAAATAATTTATTTTATATTCATATATTTTATCGATTTATGGGGAATTGAGAGTTACATGATGGGCGGGAGGAGGAGGGGATATGAGCTTCCACCTTCACGTGGTTGGCCTTGTTCAGTAGAGAATATTAAACTATTCTCAAAACAAAGAGAATATTAGTAAGGTAATGCATAATATGTTTATTTCACCTTCATTATTATATGATATTTCATAACCCAAAAATAAGGTGTGCTAGTTGGTCATGCAGTTGAACCCGCATATAATAAGTGACATGTGAATGGGGTCAATGTTGATTTTTTTTCTTTTTTTCTTGTATAGAATGAATTTCACTTAGTTAGACTAGAAAATTGCATTGATGTTATGGAATGAATTTTACTTCGTTAGACAAGACAATTGCATTCATTTGTGCTAGGATGGCCTAAAATTTTCCTTGGTTATACTAGATGCATGTGTTGAAGGTATGGATGGGTTTTGAAAATAAAGCATCACACACACAAAAAATTCTACACTCAAACAAAAAAATTCTAGAATAAATGTGAACAAGATGAAATGCATAAAACCAACACAAATTTCCATATGAATATTTATTCCTCTATGAATATATATTATTAAATATTTTGTTCTTTCATAACCCAAAAATAAGGTGCATGAGCTGATCATGTATTTGACCTTGCATATAATAAGTGGCATGCAGTGAATGGGGTCAATGTTGATAGTTTTTTAATTTGTTCTTGTATGGACTGAAATATTACTTGGTTAGACTAAATGAATACTTTGATCATATGGGAGGGTTTCCATACTCAAACGTGACTCATACAAACAATTCATATAGTCTCCCTCTATTTAATTTTCAACACATATATGATTTTACCAAGTTTAATTAATCCTCAAAATATATGTGAGATTTATAGGGATACATTGAACCTCTTATTTTTAGCACTAGCCATCTCCTACCTTGGTGTTATCCAATCCTCATATGATTTATTCTTCGCTATATTCCTTCTTAACCTCTCACTCTCGCATCCACCCTATTTGTATGAAATTTTCCTTAATACACAAATTCTCAAGGAATGTCTCACCTATGTTTGTTCCTTTTCCTTCCTGTATTGTTATCTCAAGTAGGAATCTATTCGGGATGACTCCTCAGTAATTATTAGTAACCATATCTTTTATATTTCTCTTGAATTCCACCCACATTTGGTCACATATGTATATCCTTAGACCATGGATCCCCTTATGTGGTATTGAAATATCCCTCTTTGTTTTGCTCACCCTTGTTGGTATATAGTTGGTACTAATGCCAAGTTTCACATATCAAATTAATGTTAATGTATGTCAGCTCATTTCATCATATATATTACCATGACTAGATTCTAGTAGCTCCATTATCATGTTACCTTCATTTTACCATGTGTTCCCCCCTTACTCTCATTATTTTTTATCATTGTGTGTCACTTCCTTTGTTTTCATCTTTTGCTTGATTGGTGTAAATGCATCCATGATTGTGTTATAAGCCTCATGCCAACATATGATACCTCCCTCTCTCACACTATGTCTTATAATTGGGTATTCCATATCCCTTTCTTGATCTTTTCCCTTTGCTATGTCTTCTAATTAGGTATTCCATCTGCCTTTCTTGATCTTTTCCCTTTGCTAATGTATTCCAACTCCCTTTCTCACAGTATGCCTTGGTCTAGTGTATATCCCTTGTATGTCTCCTCTTGCACTCATGCTTTATCCTTACAAATGAATGTGTTATCCCCTAAATAAATCAGTCCTCAATAAATTAGACTTAGAAGATTTATATTGTGTAGTGATAGAAGGTCAAAAAACATTTTTAAATATTTTTAGGGATCATTGTGAAAGATTCACAGGGGCTTCACTTGTTGACCAATATCCTATCACGTTAGTTCATATTCTGGGTTTTAAAATTATTAAAAATTGAACCAATATATTGCAGGTATTGGGTCGGGGGGGGGGATGAGGGGTTTAAGGTGAGGGTGGGTAGCGTGGTTTATAAGGATTGAGGTATAAAAAGGGGTTGGGAAGGAGGTTTTAAGTATTGGGAGGGGGTTTGAATAAAAATATTTTGGGTCAATATCTATGGAAATTAAGGGTATTCTTTAATATCCCACGATCGCACGTGCTATGTGAGATGTTCACTAAGTGAAGTCCTCGTGGAAAGATTGAGGTGTTTAATAAAGTTTGGAACACTTTTGGCTCTGTTTTGTGATAAAATATTCGAAGCTTAGCTTTCGGTAGCTTAGGATCAGAACATCTCAACTATTCATTAGCCACCAAAAAGCCTAGCTTTCAATATCTTAAAAATAGAGTTCGGGGATACCTTAGCCACCGAAAGTGCATTGAAGGTAAAACAGTTGGCACATCGATCACACTCCGAAACCATCAGCATGAAGAGCGCCACCATCAAGCCATTACTCACCAAAAATACAGGACCTAGAATAAATCATGAGTTGGTAAGAGGGGTCGTTATGAAAATGAAGTGACCTATCTAAACCCAAACCCTCTCTGCCCTCCACCTGTCCCATGTTTGTGACCAAACCACCATGAAGCATTGGTTTCCATTTTGAATGATTACGGCACTGGCTATCTTTCGGGCCTCATCAGAATACACCGTCACCCTACTCAAATCGCAATTGCCAGTCAACTCCCTCAAAATCAACACCCCCTCTTTAATTCATTCCGCATTTCTTGCATGCGTCCTCACTGTGCCAAGCTCTCCTGAATCCAGTGTTGTAATTGACTTCTCCATGGTTTGAATTTTGAATTTTGCAGGTACAGAAGAACAGTCCAGGAAATGAAGAAAGGAGGAGGACCTGCCCTAAGAAAGGAACTGGGTGATATTGGATACCTTGAATCACACCCAAATGTATGTCATCTTTTCAAAGACTCAAGCTGCTATAGGTTCTGTGAAAAGATTCAGGGATCCCATCATCAAGTGGTAGAATCCTTTTCTCTCTCCTTTGATGGCTCGAAAGAAGTGGTTGGTAGAGAAGAATTCCAGGTGGATGAGGCTCTGATTACTGAAGTAACATAGCTCCCAAGGACTAGGGAAAACTGGTTCAAAACCATTATCACAAATACTGTAGAATTCAAGTCTTACCTAAATATTGAGCACAAGAACATTGTATGGAAGAAGAACATTCCTACATCCTGGCTTGAGGAAAAATGGCAGCACTTCTTAAAGGCAATTATGGTCTACATAACTTGTGAGGAAGGTATAATAGGGTAATGATATACCATTTCAAGTTAATGAACCATTTCACTAGGAGGAGTCCCATTAAATTGCCTTTTTACCTATAAAAAGGCCTGACTAAAATGGCCCATCAAGTTAAAGCCAAGCCCACCAAGATTGCAAGAAGGATATCCTATCATGGCTTGATCAAGTTAATTGTCCTTGAACTACTATAAGGAAGGAACATGGCCTGGACATACTTCCTATTTTGGAATGAGTTTGAGATAGAATTGTAGCCAGAGGGAAAAAGGAAGTCTTTTTCAAAAAATTCCTCCACTCCTAGAAGTGGTAAGAGGAAGAGGAGGGCCATCTCTCCAATTGCAGTGGATCATGCCTCTCTAGCTCCTAAGACCAAGAAGGCCAAGAGGAACCTAGATTTCAGTGAAAAGGTAGAGGAAGTTTCAACACCAGACAAAAATATCCTCAACCTACCTTACTCTAATTCTGAGGATGAAGAAGAACATGGAACTAACCTAGAATATTAGGTTACAATAGGATAGGAGGAGTTTCCATCGCCTACACCAAAGGAGGATCAAGTTGAACCAGTGGCAGAGGCTTCATCCAGCAAACCTAGATCCTAAAAAATCAATCAGTTGCTGAGGCAGGTGTATGAGTTAGAATTCTTGGAGAGGGAAATCAAAAGAACCAATGGGAGGTTAACCAAGAGGAATTATGAATTGTATGAATCTCTGTAGGAGATAAAAAGGAAGTATATATAGCTGGAGGAAAGTAATATCAAGTTAATGAAAGAAAACACGAGGCCCTACAGGAAAATCAAGATGTCCAAGTTGCAAAAAAGGAATTCAAGCCCTCTCTCTCAAGCTCACCAGAAGCTAGAAACCCTAGAGGAAGTAGCAATGAGCCTTTGTGGCCCAGAGGAATCATGTGATGCTACTGCCATCCCAAACCCTTGGCAGGCTGCAGAGACACCAAAGGGTCAGCACTGAAGCTTTAAAGCATCAGGGTAAAGTGTGATGACAATTTTGATTAAATTTTTAAAACAGACTTTTCAATGGCTTAGGCGAACACCGTAGGTGTTCATTAGCAACCGAAACAGAGCTTTCAACAGGTTACAAGCCCATAGTTTTGCTTCCTTAACCAACAAAAGCATAGAACAGTGCAAAAAAGCATATTTTTGCACAGAACCGGCTTTAGTTGATCCAAACACTTCATGGATGATTTATAAGGTTGGAAAATAATTAAAGGCATCAGTTTTTTGGCTCTGTTTCAGTTTTGAAGGTGCCAGCAAAGTGAATTAGGTCACATATCCTACCTACTCTGACAAAGGGTGACTTGTCTACCAAATGACAAGTTTGAGTTCTACTTTAGTGTTTACTACAGCTATTAAAGAGTTTGAGGAGTAGGAAGACTTTTGGAGTTGGGTATATTGGCAATCAAGGATAGGATCTTTACCTATTTTTAGCAAATAGTTATGACTGTCTATCTTTAGTAAATTCGATCCAATTATTTAGGATCTGTAATAAATTTTGTAAAGGGCATAAAGCCTGTGACTACTATAGAAGAAATTGTCCAACTTCGGAGACTCTTAGAAACTTTTTGTATTCAAGCTTCTCATATTCTTATCAACTAATACAAGCTCTTTTGCCATTACATGTTCAGATTTCATCTTCTTTCTATTATATACTTGTGCTTGGATGTTTAATTCAGGTTTATTCTATTTACCTAATACAAGATAGTTGTCATCCTACCTCTATGTGGATAATTGCAATTGCAAGTATCTTTCCTTCTTATGATTAGTCATTCATATGTAAGTGCCTTATGTGTGAATCTCCTAGCATAGTGAGAATTCGTCATTTATTCACCTTTATTAAAAACAATCTGAACATTCATAGTTAGAAGCCTTGTATATTTGGTTGCATTTATGCATGTATTGAGTGAGTGAGGTCTTATTTGTCATCTGACTTGATCCATTGAGTAAACCATTAAAAAAATATTGAAGTTACCAAGCAGCTTCAAGCTGCAACCTAGAAGAGTTTCCTGGAGAGATAAAAGAATGTCACCTTATACATTTTCCAACATTATACCATCGTCACTACTTCTCTTCTCTTTCTTCCACTAAGACCTCCCTATCATTTCCACCTCTCTAATCCATTTACCTTTTCTAGGCAATCCCTACTATGATTACATCCCTTTATGTTTAACTTACATCTAATATCCTTTTCTTGTGAGTTGATGCTGTTATCATGACACAATCTAAGGAATGATGCTCACCAATGTGATGTAGGGCCTCAACTAATTTCAACATGAACCTAAATTGGTTGATCGTGCTTATAGTTAAGTACACATATCACTATATTACTCAACCTACTCGCTCATGATTGTGTATTTTAGTTTCTAGTATTATCATAACATTCACCAATAATTTATTACATGCTCAAGTTTTTATTTCATTAAAAAAGTAAGAACTTAGTCATTTCTAAATCTCATATTTTATATATTTTACATTATATTTAACTTTTTATACATTCTCTAATATCTTCATTCATATTTAATAATTCACTTTATGTCTCTCTTACATTACAGTTAAGAATCCTTACCCCCATATTGGAATATGATTATGGTCATGCATTTATTTCATACTAATACTTTTTTGTTCATATACAGCATTCAGGACTTAATTTCATTTCATTAACATTATTTATCGGTTAAATATCTTTATTTCGAAATGATATCGATGATTGAAACATCAACTACAAGTTTAACACCCAATAGTAACCACATAAATTTTTAATTTCTTTCATGTCAATTAACCAACACTAGTTTTACATCATATTGATGTTTCACATGTCCATACAATGTTGAATTCCAAATTTTCAAAATTATTGAAAAGTTATGCGTTGAACATCCTATGTGTAGTCAAAGTAAATTCCAAACCTTTGCATGAGAGACATAAAAAACACATTGAAAATAGACAAATTTTCTTGGGTTCAAAAAAATATTCATAATTACAAAGTTGTGCTTTGAACTACTTGTAGTATATGAAATATTGGCAGCATTTGTAACGCTCGATATTTTGACTAGGGATATTTATCAGTTAGACATACTGAACATTATTTTTTTATTATCTATTGGACTCAACTCAACTTAGTAAAATTTATTTACGACATGATGAACCCGAGTATATGTTGTTACTATTTTCATGCTATCTCTATGATTATGATGTTACTATGTTTATGCGGTTATGGTGTTGTCATTATAATGAGATTCCTTTCTTTAATGATGAAATTATATATTTAAATATTTTCATTGATAAAATGTGAAATATATGATGTGGTATGTGGATACCATCTTTTGAATTCATTGATCGAATTATAATATGTCATGCGTACCTCTGATGAACGGAAATAGTTACATGAAATGAAATAATGATGATGATGTGGATCAATTGATGGTCAAGTGGAAATGCTTGTTATGAATGTGTATTGTGTGAAATATTAACCTAGAGAAAAGATGGGATTACTGATAACCGAGTACCGAATATGATGTGTGGATTAGTACTTACTTATGTAAAGAATCTTATTGACCAAATTGATGATACAGTGACACATTATGATAATCTTGATAGAAATAGGGTATGAATTGGTAGTGTATAGACCCAAAATGCTGAGAGGGACAGATGTATTTCCCACCCTATGTTACTATGATACTTGGGGTCGTGGGAGGAACATACTAAGACACACTCCCCATGTTGTTGTGACAACGGTGGTCAGATCCCTAGTAGGAGAGGCTACATCTACTACTCAGTGGACGCTACCACTCTGAGATTCTTTATGTGGTCAGGACTGGTAAAGCCAATATCCACTTATTTACTTGTAGGGGAAGGATAGAGAGGGTGTGAATGTAGGTTAAGGTGGGAGGACATGTGTTAGTTAGTATTGTTAAGGTTTGGATTTTAATCGATATCGAGTAAGTGGTAGTATATACCCATCTCTGTTTTGACTCGTTAAGTTAAGAAGTACATAAAAATAGGAATATGAAATCATAAGAATGATTAACTGTTAAATAATTGAGAATGTTAAAGTGTGTGTGTGTGTGTGTGTGTGTGTGTCTATTATTTCTCATTCTACATGATGGACTACTATTATTCGTTAGCATGTATGGCTATGCGGGATGGTGTTTGTTTATAATGCATCTCATTTGCGCATACACTCACCATGCATGCACACCTTGTACATTTATGATAGTATCTTTGTATATCATACTTTTAATGATTGCACAATGGTATATAATGTCATACATAACCGAGTTAAGGATATATTAATCAACTTAGGTAATGAGTGGTTAAGTTGGTGATGTGTAAAAAAATTGAATTAGTCATTTTATGTAAACAGTATGATTATTATCAATTGAAAGTGTTTTGTCACTAGAGAATTGTATTGTTTAACTATCAATCATGAATAATTAACCCATTATGAATACCTTTTTTATTAATACAAAGACAATGTGTTTATAGTGAGTTACTTATCGATTAAACAAATAAATGTTATTGTTGTTATTAAACATAATTAGTAATAATAATAATAATTATTACTTGTTATTAGTTTAATAATAATAATAATAATAATATAGCTATCAATCATGATTAATTAACTCATTGTGAATACTTTGTCTATTCGTACAAAGATACTATATTTATAGTAAGTTACTTATCCATTAAACAAATAAATGTTGTTGTTGTTATTGACCATTAATAGCAATAATAATTATTATTATTATTGTGTTTGTTAAGTGCTGATTTGTTGGGCTAACCTTTGGTGAGAAACCATGATCCAAAGGCATCTAAACCGTCATAGTAAACATAACAATTATTATTACTTTTTATTATTGTTATTAGTTTAATAACTATATTGAATATCATTAAATGAATTATTTAGTTGTCCAAGTTGTTTTACATGCATGATAAAATATTTATATTATTAGTATCAGTGGTTTCACTAAAGGAAATGTGATAATATTATTTAATTTAATTATATTATCCACTTGAATTATTATTTAATCATTATTTGAAAATTAAACCATTATGATTAGATCGAAATACATTGAGTAACAAAGACGTAAACATTCTCTCCATTAAAAGTCAAGATATTTATTATGTTCACATATCTTATTTATTAACTAATAATAATAATATATCTATATATATGGTGAGATGCACCTAAGCTTAATTTAAATAAATAAATGTTATTATTATTATTCAGCATCAATAATAATAATAATAATAATTACTGTTATTATTATTTAATAATAAAATATTTATGTATGATAAGATATATCTAAGCTTCATTGAGTATGATTAAATTAATTATTTAAGTGTCCAAATTATTTTACATGCATGGTAAAATATCTATATTATTATTAATTAGTGGTTTAACTAAAAGAAATACTATAGCGTAACTTAATTTAATTATATGACCCCCTTGAAATGATTATTTAATCATTATTTGAAAACGATATTTATTATGTTAAATGGTAGATTAAATTACCTTTGAATGAATATTTCCCTAAACAAGCAACTGATAATAATTCTATGAATAAATAAACAATAAAATTAAACTCAACGAGTACAAACTTAATTAGCATTACATTATTTAACTTCTTAATTAGAATTAAATTATTTAACTTCTCGAAATATTTGAATAAGATAACCACATTGAATGATTATGTTGTCTTGAATAGTGTAATGGTATTAGTGGTTTATAATCGCAGAACATTATGGGGAGCATTATGGAGTAACAATGAAGGAAGGAGGAGGAAAGTGGGTATTTAGGTAAGGTCTCGTGGAGGAGAAGAAAAATGGTTATTTAGGTAAGCTCTCATCGACGACAAGGTAAGGGTAAGGTATCATAGAGGAGAAAGGGTTGGTTTTTCTCTTTGGGAGAATAAGACTTAGTATCTTTATGAGAAAGGAAAAATACCTAGGAGGGGGTTAACTCAGGGTTTGAGGAGGTGGGAAACTAATAGGAAAGTGGAAGTTGTAATATAGATTGAGGTATTTTGAACTAAGAAAAGTTTCTATATGTATTTATCATACTGGGAGATCGGGGGTTAGGAAACTCGTTGGTTTCCTAAGGCCAACGCGATAAGTTAGTTGGCACCATAAGGCATGGTCAAAAGGAGATGAACAATAAAGACACTGGTTCTAAGGGATCTACTACAACCTACGACTACATGCATCCTACTCGTAGTTTAGTGAAATGATTAAGAAATAAATATTTTGAATATTATGTAGTATGGTTAAAATGATTAAAATACATAGTTTGCATAATTGATTTATGTTGTTAGAAATTTCGTATCAAGTTAAATTTATGTGGAATTTTATATAGATCATGTTAAATTGAAACATATAAAAATTTGATAAAAGAACATTTAATACATTTTTTTCACAAAACAACTCTTAAGGAGCTAGATACAATGGATGAAAAACACAAAACTTAAGTGCCCATCTAGAATTTATGGGAAGTGCAGTTGGTATAAGAGTGAAAGGCTCGAACACTTAGACCATAGGGAATGTTCACAACTAAAAAAAAAACAAAATAGAATACCTAAATGTATAAAGCTAGGACAAGAATATTTATACTGTGTTCCTTGGCCATCAGTTGAAAACTATCTTCACAAACACCAGTAGAGACAGCATTAGAAAACAAATAATCATAATTTCAAAGAAAATTTACATCATAGCTAGATCTCTATGATACAATTTGAAGGGTTTAAACTATGTGTATATAGATTATTTTTTGGAGTGTTGATTGGCCTTACTCCCTTTAACAAATTCGTTTCCTTAAAAACCTAGTTTAATAAAATTGTGGGATAAAATACTTTCTGTGCAAAAGAATATTTGGAAAAGGGAAGATTAACCATTAGAGAGGTTAGAGAACATTTGTTTTTTTGGATATATGTAGTTATAAAGAACACATAAATGAAAATTGGTAGAACCAATACAAGTAAACCATTAAACCTTTCCAAGTGTTTCCAATAACATGCTTAAAGCAATCTTCATTATGAAGAATGGTGAATAATTAATGGAAATAGATGAATTTGATGCTCCTTGAGGATAGATCCCATACGACCATAGTATTCATTGTGCATCCATAGACCAGGCCCATAGCTAGCAACCATATATAAGTCCATTTATATAAAAAAAAATTAACTAGAAATTACCCCAAAAGGTACAATAAAACTCTGAAGAGATCTATGGTCTTCCATGATACAAAACAAAAGATTAAATAGGTGTAGTTTGTAAAAACCAACTTTTCTCAAGTCTTGGGAGGAAATGGAGTCCATCTAAGAGAAATTTAACATAAACAATGTTCACATTAGCAAATCAAATCAGAGACGACACCAAACTAATTTAATATTTACAAATTATAGATATTTTTAGAAGTAATATTAAATTATATATTTTTTGAAACAAAATTCTAAAGTAGATGTCAAAAAAAATAGTTTGATCTCATTCAAAACACTATTTTTCAGATATACCCTTTAGTACCTAAAATCCTACAAAAAAAAGTTCACTTTTGAAAACAATCAAATATAATTTGTAGGAAAAGCTTGGTGTTTTTGCAAGTCTTAAATGCAAGTCTTATTACAAAGATGTCCTAAAAACATTAACTTAACTTTCACATATATCTTGAAGCTTAGCAAAAAAATTGTTATTAAGCATGTGAGATAGAATAGAAATAAAAAAATACAACCATCTAAAAAATCATAATAACTTTACTATGGAGTTGAACACTAATAAAAGAAAATAAAACCTTCATCATTTACCACAAAAAAGTATCCTTGGTCCTAAATATAATGTTGTTTCAAAATTAATTGGAGCTAACACTAAACATTTTGAACATAGTTCCATTAACATATTTAAAAACTTCAAGAAACCAAAATTGTTAAACCAACCCATTTTTCTTTTCACTTTTACTATTTCGTTTGTACCTTACTTTGTCTTATGTTAGATTAAATTTCATTCTTTTTTCTATGTTGCATTAACATGTGAGATTACAAATTATGCATGTAAGTAATTTAGAGTCCAGTACTCTTCCTTATTGTGTCACTTGATTTCTTAATCAAGGTGATTGACATAACACAATAAAAAAAAACTTCAGGGTGTGTGCAAGAAGTTGATGGACCTTTTAGATGCAATCCTACTTTTTGGAAAAACACTCATGATACATAAAAAGACAATGCACTCATGTTATGCAATGCTTGGTTTGGTTAATCTCGAGCCTTACATGTTATATGAAATGTAAGTTAGGATAGGAAAAACTCACATGCTTTTTATAGTTACAAAATGCGTACGGGTTATGGAGAAGCAAAAAGCGCATGTGTTTTGGAGAAGAAAAACACGAACGCTTTTCAGAGAAGTAAAACATGCAAGCGTTATGGAGAACCACAAAAAATGGTTTTAGTGCAGGGCTAGGGAAATGAATAAAAACAATAGTTTGCATCAGCAAGACTTAGGACCTATAGTAATGTCTTAGCATCATCAAGAACAACATCTCAAATAACCATTCCTAACCTCCCAACAACATATTTTTTCTTTGTGTTGTAATATGGACATCATTAGGAGGATTTAAGAACTAAGTATGGGTCATAGTCCCTCAAGCATGCTTGATGGAGGAAACTCAAGAATTATGTCCTAAAGGTAGCTTTAAGGCTTGAGGTCCATGAACAAGGCATCGAACCTACACATAGGACCTTCGTATGTGATATTTTGCATCTAAGAGATAATGTGCAATGCATTAGAATTCTCTTAGCACTAGAAACATATCCATAGAGATGGTTGCGGGAGGAAACCTAGTCCTTAGGCCTTAAAGGAATCCTATAGACATATAGGGCCAAGAACAACACCTCGAACAAACACACATGATCTCTTAAGGGTATCCTCATCCTTTAACTTGGGATATGGCGATGATTAGGATTTTTTTTGCATTAGATATGGAGGATACAGTGTTAATCATGGTTGGTACATAAATCTTTAATTTTAGGTTTTAAGCCATGTTTTAGGGCTCAAGGTTGATGAATGACACCCTGAATCACCATAAATGACCTTCATGTTGACAGTTTTGTTTTGAATGGGGATATGGGAACCATTAGGGTTTTCTAAGTACAATGTATGTGTTTTGGGACCTTAGACATAATAAGGGAGGAAACCTAGGGCTTAGCCCCTAGAATATGATTATATCCATATAGAGCCAAGAATGATGGGTTGAACAACCTCGATAGATCCTTCCATGGTTTCATTTACCTTGAAATGGGGATACTAGTTCCATTAAAACATTTTTAGCACTAAGTATAGATATTATGCGCCTTCACATGGGTAGGGGGAAACACTTGTTCCTTAGGCCTTAAAGGAAGTTGTTAACCATTTAGGGCCAAAATTGATGCCTCCAACCACCACACATGACATTAAAAGTGAATCATTTGAATCGTAATCTGTATATACATGGCATCATCATTTATTGAGTACTAGGTATGCATCTCAAGGGAATGGACATGGTCAGGGGAGGAAACTATGGCCTTAGGCCCTAACTAAAGCTTCTAGGAATCTAGTGATAGGAAGTATGCCTTAAAAAATCCAACATTGCATCTCATAGATATATTTGGACTATGAATATGAATGTTAGTAGAATTAGGTGGTTTTGAGTAGCAAGTATGGGACCTATGAGACATGATTGAGAGAATATGGTCGTTCTTTAGGACATAATGGAATATTTGAGGCACCCTTGTTGATGAAAAATTCCTTGAAGAACTACAGATGACTAGCTCAAGGTATACTTGGTGTCCAAGAAAATATGCACATGCCTTTAAGAGGTTTTGAGCATTAGATATGGGTATTAAGGCCTCAACATGGTTAAGGGAGGAAATCCAAGACTCGATCCCTAAATAATATTTTCAACATCTATCAATACACTTGTGCCTTGCTCACTATCCCTCTATGCCTTACTCATTTTCCATCCCTTTCTTTGTATTTCCATCTCCCACTATCTCTATGTGTATGTGTTTATATATTTTCCCCTTCTCTCTCACACAACCTTACTCTCTCTCTCTCTCTCTCTCTCTCTCTCTCTCTCTCTCTCTCTCTCTCTCTCTCTCTCTGTATCCCTCCATCACTTCCACTACAGAATTTGAACCCAAAATCTAATGACAGAATCCGACGTCATCCAACATTTCGCACGGATGTGTGGGATAGCAATCAATCTACAGAATGTAGAAAACAAAATATTTCTAACTCCGTCGATTATCCAACACTCAGGAGTCAGAATTTTGATGCGCGCAGTGGCGGTTACCTGACACTTCCGTGCCGGATAGGCATAGGATGCTCGACTCCCATAGTGGTGGTTATTCGACACATAAATGCTGGATCTTCGGCGTCCGTGAACCAAAAACAAGTCGGATATCCGACTCATATGCGTCAGATATCTGACGGTCCGTATAGATTTTTTTTGTGGGAAAAAAATTAAGGTTTACATGATTTTAAATTTTATGGTCCCATACTTTTAACGGTAACTATGTTCAAGGCGTCGAATATCCGACGCATGTCCATTATAAATATAAATTGTTTTGAACATTTCGACATGTTTGTTGTAGAAGCAAGGGACGATTGTGAAAAGTATTGGTTCCTCGACGGACGTTTTCAGAAATAGTTTTATTCTTCAATGGGCGGTTGTGGGAATTTTTATTTTTCATTGATAGGCAGTTTGCCGAGAATTTTTTATTCTTTGATTTCTCTCCGTTTGACAAAACCTTGATGCGTCGTTGATGCATGGAACTTGATTTTTTAAGACAACTGGTTATATTCATTAACGAAGTTTATGACAAAATGTCAAATAGATTAAATATTCCGGATCCAAATGAAGACAACCGACAATTGCTTGCTAGACTATGGGATGCAGCAAAACGAAGGCGTGATGGAAAATGTTATTCTCTGTGTACTCAATGTAGGGGATTTAAGAGGAGAATAATATTGATCTCAACAGCCACAAAACATTGCAGTGAACATGGACATGCTGACGGGGGGAATGAATATCATCCATTTGTAGGTTTAGCATTATAAACATTATTATATTCCTTTTTTTTAGTAATTGTACGTACTATTATTTTTCATATATTAATATATATCTATTGATGTTTCCATGTATTTATATTAAAGGAAAGACACCCTATAGCATGTTGTCTGGAAGAAGTGCTTTTAGAACAAGTTCAAGATCAAGATCATGGAGCATGTATGTTTAATAGAGAACAAGTAAATGATCATATTGAACAAGATGATCATGCCAATGATGTAATTGAAGATGATGGTACAAATACATTGATCCATGATTCATTTAACGTTAGAATGGATGACAATGTTGTTGATGATGAAAATGATGATGACTTTGATGATGTTCATGGTATACCTCTTCTCGATAAGGCATATGAACCCCTTTATGAAGGATCCAAAAAAAATCTTCTCTCTACTATATTGTTGATAATGAACTTGAAGGTTATGAATGGTCTTTCAAACATTACAATCACACGTATGCTAAGGTATCTAAAATAATCCATCACATATATAGGATGGTGATAAAGTTTGTTTGCATTCCTCTAATAATTGTATTGTTAACTCATTATTGATCATCGTATGGCTGAAGCGTGTTTTGTTAATATTATTTATTTATTACATTAACAATTTTTTTTTTGTAGCTTGATAGCTAATCTTTTGTTACCACCATCAAATATTTTACCTCGCACATTTTGAGATTTATCTTCAATCATGAAAGAGATTGGAATGCATTATGAAGCAATTCATGCATGCCCCGATGACCATGTTATATATTATAATCAGCATGAATTTGCAACAGAATGTCGAAAATGTCATGTAAGTAGATATCGGACAGATAAAGTAACAAAAAAGGTGCCTTAGAAAGTTCATCGTTATATTCCCATGATTCCACATTTGCAACAACTGTTCAGGTGCAAAAACATAGCACAATTTATGGATTACCATGCCAAGAACATAAGTCAAGATGATGTTATCCAAATGCCTGTAGATGCTACTGCTTTTAGAGATATTGAGGAAAAGTGGCCTCACTTTAAAGAAGAACCATGTAATCTTAGGATTTCTTTGGCAACAGATAGTGTTAATCCATTTGCACAGATGAAATCCATTTATACGGTGTGGCCTATTTTTGTTATCAACAATAACATTCCTCCATGGTTGTCAATAAAGAGGGAGCACATAATGTTGTCGATGATTATTCCAGGTTTTATTAATGAAAACTGTTTTATTTATAATGTAGTTGTGGCATCTCATTTTTCATGATATGTATCTTAATTTCATATATATTTCTAATATTTTACTCTTCTGCATGGTTTATATATCTTAATGGTTCTCATAATGATATATTTTATATGTTCTAGTTCAAATTATGAAGCAGGTAAGTTCCAAGTCAAAGATATGAATGTATACATCAAAGCTGTTATAGATGAGCTACTGAAGTTATGTAATGGCATAACTATGTATGATGTATCTAGACCAATATGACAAAGGAAATTTCAATTCCATGCAATGGTTGTATCGACAATACACGATGCCCCTGGGTTAACTTCATTTTGTGGTTTGTAATTTTAAGTTCCACTTTAATTGCATTTAATAATATGGATTAGTTAGAATATTTTATAAATGATTATATTTGACATAGATATTCTATATGTAAATATTGTAGGTCTTTAGACAAAGGGTAAATTTGGATGTCCAGTTTGTCGTCCTAAGATAAAATATCGACGTTCAAAAAGATTAAGAAAGGAGGTGTTTGATGAGTATAGGAATTTCCTCTCTAAGAATCACAGGTATAGAACAAATGAAAGAAATATTTTCAATGGGAAGTAGGAGACTGCATTAAAGCCACGCAGAATGACACCTCACCTTTGGAAGATGCAATACAATAGAAATCGTCATCATGGTACGTATGGATCATCGTATATGAATTTTTATGTATTTTCATTTTTATTGTGATTTGTTTGTTGTAGTGGCCAAATTTTATTTATGATGTAATTTATTAATTATAAACTAATATTCATGATGTCCATCATGATCATGAAGGCATTAATGGTCTTCCACGAGGAATGAAAAGTTATCCTATTCAATTCAGCAGGTTGCCCTACTATGAGCACCTACAAATTGCTCATTTGTTTGATACAATGCATATTGGAAAGAATGTTACTGAAACCTTAGGGCAACTAATAGAGCTAAGGAGGGAGAAATATAAAGTTGTGAAAGTGTGCAAAGACATTCAAGAAAGAAACCACGCAATGAAAGACATCATCAAATTTCACACCAACAGAGAACAAGTTAATATAAAATCAATTACATGGATGTTTATGGAGCAACAAAGCAATGTTGTCAAAGAAGTAATGCGGAAAATTAAATTTCCCACAGGTTTTTGTGCAAACTTGAAGAATATCATAACTAAAAAAGGTGATTTTGTGGGGGTCAAAACACATGATTGGCATGTCTTCATCAAGGTAATTATTATTGTTATGTCCATATAATTTTTTCTTGTTTGTATACTGTTTTTTAATAAATGGCGTGGTTTGTATATTGGTACAGTATGTTCTACCTCTCTCTCCCGGAAAACTTCGACAACAATGTCAAACAAGTTATATATAATCTTGGTAAATACATAAGGTAACTAACGATTACTTGCATGTGCTTAGTGTTTCTTTAATTCTTCGTATAATAATTTATATTTTTTTTTTTTGTGCACTCTTTCAGCATATATTGTAATTTAATGTTTATTTTTGTTAAATATCATTATGGGTTTGCATCACTTGTAGATGGTTTCCATCTAAAGAAATCCATAAAGAAGATATAAAGTATTGGAGGAGAGAAATTCCTCGTCTCATGTGTGAAATGCAGAATCATCTAGGATCGGCATTTTTCAATGCACAAGAACACTACCTCATACACTAAGTTGAGGAGATTGAATTGTGTGGACGTGTGCACTCAAGGTCCATGTGGATGGTTGAGAGGAAATTGAAATTTATGAAGGGTTTGGTGAGACAACTAGCACATTCGAAGGGTTCTGTGATGGAAGGATATACGGTATACCAAAACATGTTGTATGTTAGTGAATATCTTCCTATTTTAGCGTCAAAGATCAATTTATGTCTCATTTGTGATCCAGACTCCAATAACAAATTTGAAGGGGAGCAACTAAAGGGGAAAGGTATATTGAGGAAGCTGAAAGGTAATTATTAGCTACTAGATTTTTATTATATTTTTCATATTCTAATTGTATTTTCTAGTCATAATTGCTTTAGTTAAGAGAATATACGTCTTTGTTCAGGATATTTACACCTTTCTTTGATTTTAATGGTTATTGTCATTAAACAGTTGGTCGAGAATGGGATGCAATTAATTTATACATCGCAAACAATCTTGACTGGATGAAGGTATGGATTGAACGATGCGCACAATCAGGTCATGGAATATCATGGGAAGGTGTGGCTTCATTGGTAAAAGAAGCACAACGCAGTGGATATAACAATCTAACAGAAAGGGAAATCGATTTGGAATATGGTGTAAAAGATAAAATGGCAAGTATATAATTAATCAAATATCCCTCTAAATCTTTTATTTTGTTTGATACTTATTGACGTACATGTTCTTTTTTCCCATGTATTGTTGCATAAGGACTGATTGGTTGTGTAATATTTTCATGTATTGGTTATCGCAGGTAAAACACCATAAGGCTATGGTACAATGGAGGTAGATATCAGATCAAAAAACTAGATGAAACAAAGAAAATATCAGATTTTGGGGTTTCGGCTGTCTTTAAGGTTACCAATGTTTCATCTAGAACTGACAGACATCTAGAAGTCTCAGAAAAATGTTACTATGGGTATTTGGAAGATATTATACAGTGTGACTTTAAATCCTTTAAGGTAGTTCCATTCATTGTCAAATGGTACAGGTTACGATTGAATCAATGTGATCCTGATAGAACTATTATTGAACATGATAATGGATTTACCATGGTAAACACAAGGTTGTTTGAGCCAGGAACAGAGCCCTATGTTCTTCCAAGCCAATGTGAACAAGTATTATACTCAGAGGTTTCAGGTAAAGCGGGCTGGTTGTCTGTTGTGAGACACAATCCAAGGGGGAGGCCGGTAAAGTATAACCTAGATGATGGTAATGAAGAGGGTTCTCTGGAAGAATAATATGATGATGAAGAGCATGATCAAATTGATTTAGCTGACGATGATGATCCAACAGAATATGTCCAAGGAATAGTTGAATCAGATGATGTAGAAAACAATGTCGTTGAAGATTATTCCAACGATGACATGATGAGCGTAACTAATGATGATGATGATGATGATTATGGTATGGCAAATACTTACAATGTTGACACAGATGATGATACAAATGGCGCATCATCTTCATCATCATCATCTTACTCATGATGATGATACTCATCATCAACATCATCATCATCGTCATCCTCATGATGATGATATTCATCATCATCATCATAATCATGATCATTGTCATAATCATAACCATCATCATCATCATCATCATCGTCATAATCATTGTCATCATCATCATCATTGTCATCATGGACATCATTATTTTCATCATCATCATCATCATCATAATCATCATCTTCATCATCATCATTGTCATCGTGTACATCATTATTTTCATCATCATCATCATTTTCATCATCTTCGTCATCATCATAATCATTATCATCGTCTTCATCATCAGCATTGTCATCATCGATGTCATCATTTACATCATCATTGTCATCATCATCATCATTGCCATCATCTTCATCATCACCACCATCATCATCTTCATCATCATCGTCATCATCATCATCATTGTCACGATCAACATCATCATTGTCATCGTCAACATCAACATCATAATCTTCATCATCATTGTCATGATCATCATCATCGTCGTCGTCGTCGTCATCATCATCATCATCATCATCATTTTCATCGTCATCCTCATGATGATGATAATCATCATCATCATCATCAAGATCATCATCATCGTTGTCATCACAATCATTATCATCGTCATCGTCTTTGTCATCATCACCACCATGCTCACAAGCTCACATGCTCAACTTTTCAATCATCCTTCAAAGATATATTTTCATTTATCCAAGATAGGGTTGTGTCATTATGTAGATGGTTCTTCCCTCATTAATGTGAAGGTTCTTTATTCAAGTTAGGATATAATAAAAATATCCTAATACTATTATGGAAATTTATATAATATAAAATAACATATAATAAAAATAAAATACATATAATATAAAATAATATATAATAAAAATAAAAAACATATAATATATAATGTTTTTTGTTACAAGGTTTTTTGGGTGAGAAGGGTTTTTTGTGCGCGCTATGATGTTTGCTCCTTTGTGGGACAAGCTTGAATGTAGACAGACCCTTCCTCATTTAGTGGGTTATTCAGGGATTCAATTTACAAACCTTCTTACCTTACAAATGAGAAACTCGTTGTTCGGGTCATGAACTTAGAATAGGGCTTCATGCATCACCCCCTCTCATATATGTGAGTCACTATTATAGTGATCATTCATTTTGTAGCGCATCTATAGATGTAATTATGCAATTTATCTAGTTTTGCACAGATAGGCTTGATAAATATTGTAAATACTATATGATAGTGTTAAGGACTGCTCATACCATAAGGTTGGGAGACTATGGTATAAATACCATGTCCTAAGTACTAAGTCTGCGCTGATATTTAAAGGGTGGCGAAACCATAGGATACATGGTTTAACATATGACTTGGTTGGTATATGGTATAATGTTGATTCCATAAACTATGGTGAGGGTTTGTGCATGCGTTAATGGTTACCAGCTAACGGTTTTTGCATGCGTTAATGGTCACCAACTACTTTTGCAATATGGTTTTTGTCATTTTGGTTTAGTGTGGCCTTTGCACATTTGGAGAAGGGAGAAGACCCCATTGATTCGCAGGTAAGCTAGATCGACTCTGTGTAAAAATGAATTTCTTTGTTGTATTCTACATGGCATGCTCATGCTTTTCATGCCATCGTTGGTTTGTCTGCAGGTGAACGTGAAGGCGCTCCGGGGTTTGCACAGGCTACACTATCAATTTGGGATTTCTTCTTCATGGCCCTGGTAAGAATGCTAGCAAGATTTACTTGCCTCCTCTCATTCTGGGCATTTCTAAGTTGGAAAACTTTATTGGGTTGGGGTTTTGTGTGGCACTTGTTGACTCTGCCTTCGGGGTTTATAATGTAGCTTGCTATGGTTTTTAATGGAATCTTGTTGGGAGGTTTGGCATTTTTGGGCCATGGCTGCACCATTACTTGTAATGGTGCCATAGCTCACGACTTTGCCATTTAACATTTTTAATAGTTTGACTGTTGTAAAATAGGCTTCGTGCCTCACTGTGTAAATACATTGCGCGTTGGATTTTATGTAAGGACTACAATGTTATTTGGTATATATGATTTCATTTGACGTTTATAAAATATTATATTGTGTAAATATTAGGGACTTTGTAGTAGATTTAATGCTGCATTTTGAATTGCTGACTTATTGGGTTTCATTTGTGGCTTTCATCCTGTGGGATTTACTCTGTGCATTAAGAATGGTTTGGATTTGGGAGTATGCATGACACTATGATTTTATTATTTTTAAATTAAGTCGGGAAAGCTTCTAGAGCTTGGGGCATGATGCCATGGGCTACGCCATTGTAGCAATGGTGCTGCAGCCCATTGGCTTGCCATCGCATGCTCTGCGTTGGCATTAAATTGGAGTCTGTGTTTTTAGCCAGAGTATAGAAATTTTGGATTTGCATTAGCTGAACGTGGGTGCACAGAGGTTAAAACATCCACTCTACAGGAGGTACTCATTGAGGCATCATTTGAAGCATGCTTACACTATTTTATACACCATTCCATGAGAGATATTACATGCTTGAAGGTTACTCATTTAGCTGGTCCATTTCATGAGAGATATTACATGCTTGGCAGATGATGTAGGCACCAACTGCCATAACTCTATGCAGACCTTAGTCTTACAAAAACCCTATTCAGAAAGTGAATTTTAGGTAAACCCTTATTTTCTCTCTTCCCTCTATGTCCTTCTCAAGATACCCAAGCTTCTGCGAGCTTCCTCACCTCAAAATGAGCTAACAAAAAGATCCTCAAGCTAACCTAAGCTACCTAACTAAATGATTTGGATCTGCATTAAATAAACCTCTAGTTCTATTCTAATTCTATTTACAGATCCTATAATTAAGGAACATAGTCCTTAATAAACTCAACTGACCCCTACGAGTCATCAGTGACTCACTAACAAACTAACAACTCTTATCGAAACATTTACAAGTGGAAAGGACAAGTGTCCTCTTCTAGATTATTCAATTTTTAATCAAGATAAAAGAATTTACAAGTGTTGAGACCCTAGGTCTCTCAATTCATATGACTTTGATCAAACCATGGATGAATTCATTTCCATGAGTCTATGCTCCTGCATCGCAAAGCAGGTTGTGTTTTACTCCAAATAGTGTTATGATGTATAGGAATCCTACAAACCTAATTGACTCGACAATGGAGTAGGCTTAGAGTCTAGATGTTTATATTTCTAGGTTAATTTGTTTTTGAATTGAAGTGTCATGTGTGTGGCCTGTGCATTCCCACATTCACTTGGTCAATTTAGTATGGATTGGGATGCATTGACCATTTTGTTACCGATCCATTCAGTCATACCCTGATTTTCTTGGTTCGGTACCAAACTTGTCACTCCAATTGTTTCAAAGGCTGAGTTAGCTCGGTTGGGGGTCAATTCGATTGACTCAGCCACCTTGATAGAAAAACACTTGATTAAATATACAACTATTATTGTTGAAAAGGGGTTAGGCCAATAAAAGGAAAAGGCAATGTTAGGAAATGGAAATGCAAGCAATAATAAGTGAGAATGGATAATTGTACATAACTAAAAGACGAGCATACATAAGATTTCTTAGGGCATACATAATTTTTTGCATACAATCCCATTAGTATCCTAAATTATGGGAAAGATTAGAAAAACATCCCTACACAAATATTAACCGATAAGTATGGTTTTGGTGTTTCATTTGGAGAATAAAATCCTATAACAATAGTTGTTATTATGAATCTTAAAGGGTCCTAGATGAGATCTGTGCACTTTTAGGCAGTTCAACTTTGAAGCAAAAGAAGCCAATAAAAATATCCTAATACTATTATGGAAATTTATATAATATAAAATAACATATAATAAAAATAAAATACATATAATATATAATAATATATAATAAAAAATAACAAGTGTATTTGGACATTGTCGCAACTCATTTCGTTTTGGATAGTTCAGTTAAATTTGGAGGCTTTTGTGAATTTGGGAGTAGGTCTAGTAGACATGGTAGACAACTCTATTGACCAATGGAAGCAAGAGCTCAACACCTTCTCCTCACCGGAAATTACTGGTATACTATCCCCGGACACAGTGCAGAACACGCTGGAAAATTAGATAGCTAGAACCGAGAGTAGGGTTTTGGTTTCTCCACTAGATGAAGATATGCTAGGTGTGTCCGCAACACGACCATTAAACCCAACCTTAGGAGGAGGCCCGTACTCATTATTCCACTCCAACCAACCTCTGAGTTTGACTAAATAAACTATTTCAATAATTGTACCTACATATTCTTTGATGGGGCTTCAGCCAATCAAATTGGAGGTATAGGTGTTCATCTTTTGATCACCCAAGACCACTATTTTTGCTTCAAATTGGGTGTTGGTCTAAGTACAGACACCAGATTTGAACTAAGTACTTTATGGACTCTCCTTTATTGTGCTAATTCCATGGTCCTTCCCACTCTGCACATTCATGGTGACTCCACAGCCATCATTAATTGGTTCAATATAAGATCATAACTAACTTTACTTGCACTTGATGGTTGGTTTCAATGTATTCGTGATATGGAACCTTACTTAATCCAGCTAAAAGTAGTTCACATATTCAGAGAACACAATACTAAGGCTGATAGCTTATTCAAAGAAGCATTAACCTTGGCCTCAGGCCATTTTCAGTTTATTGAATTCATTGATGGTGAATGTATTGGTCAGGGCACTTTCCAGCTTTTCTAGCCCTTAGCACTTGAGTCTTTTATGTGCTGTTGCTATTGACATCCTTTGGATGATTGAGGTGGATGATCTTCTCATATTACTGATCTCTCTTATTTATTGGTTATTTGGATTAGCTACTTCAGTATTAGACTTGAATTCTCAATATTAGACTCACACATGGTGGATGGGCAAGGATATCTTATTAAAAATCGGAGGTAAAAACACTTGGCATTGTTTTATTCCCATTGGTCAGCCTATCCTTTGTTTTGGGATTTCTTTTAACTATGTTTTGGGATTTTTATTGTTCAGAGATTGATGTTGCATTGATTGTTATGAAAATCGTTGCTCTTCTTTATTTTTCCAATTCCTTTTCGTTTGTTTCCTGAGTGTGTAGGGGTGGGGAACTGAAGACTTGGAGTACACTCCAAAACCAAAATTTGAAGGAAATTTCAAAGTAGAAAATGTGACAAATGAGGTATATCTACCATTTACTGTTTACCCTAAGACTATAATTCTGAAAACAAGTATTGATCCCCTGGAAGTTTGCTAGACTATTCTACTGGTTGTTTGGAATTTGCAAGAGTGAAGTTAAATATCTACTGTACATTATTAATAATGATTTAAGGTAACATACTCTGTTGTTTCTTGTCTCTTTGCTCTATGAAGTGGTTATATATTTGCAGGATTCAATCTTATTCTATATCCCTTCCTTGAGCAAAGCTAGACTATTCTAAAAGTATTGAATGCCTCTTGGTCAGCAAGTTTATTTCTGTTATTTTTTTTATCTTAGCTGTTTCATTTGGTCCCCTCTATTTAGAGACTCTATAGGTTCAGTGTCCTCCGTCATCAATTATTAAGATTGGGGATGTAAAGCACTCTTTGCATGAGAGCTCTTTCTTATACAGGGAGAAACTTATGCAGATACTTATACAATTAGCACAATGCATATGAAGGATAAACACAATTCCTTAGACCCATTTCATCTTAATCATGTTATAAAATACCACCCTTTAGAACTTTAGTCAACTCAAAATGGAGGTCAGGGACACAGACAGTGTATGGGGACTACTTCATTCCACTTTCCAACTAATAGTCTCACCCAGAGAAGCATTGAATTGTGTTCAACTAGGAAAACTTGATTGCAAGCAACTTTTCTGCGACTCTCTCGAAATCCAAGTCACATAGGCCATTTCTAAGTGGGTAAGTTGGAACATGCTGGAATGGGATTACATGACCTTTGTACATGTGGTCCACACTACCATGAAGTTGTGTTGTAATCACCTACCCTTAGAACATGTAATGTCTCTAGTTAAGGAACATTCTCTTAAAGTCTTCATGGATTCGTTAGATTGGACTTTGTATTGTTAAGTGGTCCACTTGTCGACTTAGTACAGGGTTTGTTTGTAATTACTCTCTTCCTTATTCCATAAATAGAAAGGAGGGTGTTTCTCTTGAGGATATTGGGTTTTCTATTTTGCGAAAAGTAAAGTTAAGGGGAAAGTAGTTGTGATAACTATATGTGCAAGGATGAAATATATACTTGACATAGAATCCTCTAGTTTGCTACCAGGCTTCCTTCAGTAGTCAAATTCTAGGCTGGAACCATGTGGCCGTAAGTCAAGCCTTTGGATTTTTGTTTTTAAATCCATCAACAGGCATCGCTTTTTCGACGTTCTTCTGACACTCCGGTCAACCCATCCGACGACCGTGCCATGACACTGACGCTTCCTCCCGTCGGACGACCGATGGTTAACGTGTCGGATTGTGTCGAAAGGCCGACTCTTCTAGTGTCGGAGTGCGACGAAGTACCAACACTATCAGAATTGAAAATCGACGACACCGCCATTTCTCATACACTTTTGGCCGTTGAACGACCGACGCTTCAAGGGCCGGAGGAACTCGGATTTCCAACGGTTTATGCAATTTTGGTTGGCACTTCGGAAGGAATAATGGTTGAATATACAACACAATGTTCTGTCGGAGCTTTGACCCTTATCATTCGACGGTCGGAGATTCAACGTTACGCCACCGACGGCAAAAAAAAAGTGTATGTGTCGAATACTCGACAAGTTAGTGTCGAATTTCAAACATGGTAGCCATCAGATTTTGGCCTCAAATTCTATAGTGTTCCCATCTCTCAAAACCTATATTCACCTTATTTATATCTCCCTCATTATCCCTCCCTACATCACTCTCTCTCTATTGTTCCACCCTCCCCCCTTCTCTCTCCCATACAATATATTTCTTTCAATATATGTGTGTGTGTGTGTCCCTCCCTCATTCCCCCTCTCCCATAACCTCTCTCCACCTTCACTATACCTCCCTCACTATCCCTGCCTCCACCACTATCTCTCTATCACTCCCGCCTCCCCCTTCTCTCTCTATATCTCACCCCCTCTCTCTCTCTTTGCATGTCTTCCCCCCCCTTCTATATTTATATTCCATATCTTATTGCTCATGCTTTTGGTTAAATTTGATTACTTGTGTATTTCTTTGTGATTTTATTGACCATACATATAACAACTTATTATCCTAAATATAAAATTTAGGAATGTTAGGGAATTAAATGCACTAAATTAATATATAATTTAAATTTATTGATCATTTGTTCAATTTAATTACACGCATTAATTCAAATACTTTTCCTACACAAATGTTTGAGCCAAAGGTTGTTCTCATTTGTGTTGGTTGGGATTCTAGTGAGGGACTCCTTTCATGTTCTATACTTCCATAGTGTGATGGCATAGTCAGTGAACTTCATGATCTTGATGTGGTAATTATAATGCGAGTGTTAACTATGTTCTAATGAGACTTAACATTGTGTGGGATTTATAAATATTAGTGGGTTTTTTGGTATATATTTATACATCCACAGACCTTTAAAATTTTTAAGGATACATACTTATTTAAAAGTGTATAAACTTTGACGAATCTTACCAATTCTTAAAATGTAAACTATAAAATATTTGGTGATATTTTTCTAGAACTATTTCAATTTCTAACGATTTTAAATAGTTTATACAATAATCTAGCGATTTTAAGAGTGAACATTTTTTACGACATCAAAATTGAGTGAAATAGGGCTTCAAAAAAGCAAATTGGTGAATCTTTTGTTGAAAAAAACATGGAAAAGTAGCCCATGGGATCCATTTCGCCCTTGAAATTTTCCTTTCTTTTAAGAATAATAAAAAAGAAATCAATGATAAATATTTAAAATCTTCCTTGGACTAATGTGTAGACCACACCTACCCTTTGTAATACCAAGTTGATTTCAATCCTCTATCGTTTATTGACATCAAGATCAATGATGTCATTCCATTAGCGAAAATTTGGATAATTTTAAGAAGTCAAGCATTGTGCATGCAAATGCAATTTCCAAATTCATGGATGTTTTGAAAATGAGACATAATGAGGTATGGGAAAATGTTGTAGAAGAAACTTTCAACCTAATCACACATGATGAGAACAAGACTACGATTAGTGTATCGACAGTTATTCATCTCCACTTGTTATTCGTTAACTAAAAAAATTGGCAAATATTCATCTACTAAAAATTATAACTTTCAAACAAGTACAAATTATAACTTTCTAATTACACTAAGCGCTGCTACCATTTTATATTAAAAAACTTAAATTCAATATGTAATTGATTAACATTTTTACATAATTACTACAAATTCGTTCACACTTTATTTATTTTTTAAATATCAAAAGTTGCCTACTAAGTCTTCACAAGACACTAGGAATATATCATTACCATGCCTATTACCTCTTTCCAAGACACTCTAAGCGTATAACATTATCATGCTATCATGCAAAATAAAACCCAACAAAATTAAAGATCGAAAATGAAGCATTTAATCTTATCCTCTTTCTAAAAAGAAAAAATATTCTAATTAGAGACATGAAATTCCTTATTAAAGGAGGCACTCAACATAACAAGTTTAGGCAAGAAGTTCGCAACTTCACAACATGGAACACATTTTTCTACCTAAAAGTTTTTTCTCCTTTTCACCATTCTAAGAGATGTTTTGTCTTGAATAAACAACTTGTGTAGATGACTAACATTTCATGATGATTCAACTACCTCACACTAATTGGTGGGTAGTAGCACGCTTGGAACTGAATAACAATGTAATGAGAAGAGAGGAGATGAATTATATAAAGAACTATATGTCCAAGCAGGAATGAATATCTCCTTACAAGGTGTTATGTTCACTTCACATTAGATGGGAGTTTGATCTACATGGCATTGGACATAGATCCTGCCTGATTTCGATCATTGATTCCACCTAAATATTTTAGCACTTTGTAAATTAGTCATATCTAAATGGAGATAAGTCATTGCATGAAGCCTTTCCTACTTTTTAGTACAATTCTAAGGATGCATTTTTGTTAATAATGTAACTTATTCAACTGAAACAAGTCATCAACTTGTGTGCATCATGAGATGTGATGTTTTTTTAATTTTAGCTAAATTGGTAATAAGAAAGTTATATATGTAACAGGAAAAGGAGATGGAAGGTTGTCGTTTTCACAAATCATTCATGCATACTGTAACCTCACCTGCAATTATATAAATGTGACACTAGAAGGAGGGATTGCTAACAACCACATGTTCTAACCGAATGATTTATTCTAGTGGATGACGATGCTATTTTCATATATCTACTATTTTACTTTATATTGTAAGTCGAAATCTAACTTTAAAAGCAAGCCAACCCATTAAGTTATGCAACAAGTAATAGATAAAACACAACAATTTCAATTTGTGGACATGTACATCCATTCACCTCTTAAAATTATAATTGCTTGTAGGTTAAGTTGGTTTTGAAGCATCTAGATGAATGAATTCAAACCTTTAAATGCATGTGTGTTTGTTAGCTAGAATTAAATGTTTGTTTGCATGTCAATTTTAATTACTTGCTTGCCAGCAGGTCCATGTGGTACACTATTTTCCATTCTCGATTGGGTTATTTGGTGCCATGATAAAACTTTGTAAACTTCCTAAAAAGAACCAATTTGCATGGACTCATAAATTAAATTTACAAATATTAACAATTCCTAATATATATTAACAAATACTTTTATTATTTTATATTTTTAAAACATATATTTTAAAAATATTTATAAATTTATGAAAAAGTGAATAAAAAAATATCACATAAACTAAATAATATTGAAAACAACAATTAAAATATTAAAATATTAAAACAAAATAGATATAGAATATTATTAATATGACCAATATATAAAAAAGAATGATCAATTTTCTTAATTCGCAAACCTTTTACATGATATGATACGATAAAAACTCTCTAAATAAAAAAGTATGATTTATCTTACAGTTTATATATTCAACATAATTTTTTATACATGGTAAATTTGTGTAATTCCATCTCCAAAAAAATATACTTGTTTTGGCATCTATGAATCGTCACATGATTGTGATGGCCACCGTAAATGGATCTTTATTTGGAAGATTGAGTAACACTCCTTTGGTTTCGTTTCAATTCAATTTTCACTTGGAAAATGCAGTCACAGTGTTAAATGAATTCAAATGACCATTGTGCGCATTTCCACAATCCCGTAACTATCGAGTTACTATCTTTGGTCCACACCATTGGAACCTTTCCAACTGACTATTCTCCCGTTTTTGTTACCTAACAAAGTTTCTCTCCCAAAATCTTCGGGTAAAAAAAAGGAGTTCATTGGAATTCAAGTGCCCGTTGAATTCATCTCTTAAAAAACATTAATAAGGAACTTCTATCTTTAACCAAAAATATGGATTGGTAACAATACAATATATTAAACAAATCAACGATCCCTCTTTATTTATTTTGAAAGGTTTCCTAGGCGAAGATTAACACTCCACGACTTGAGTTTGTGTTAGTGGAAATGAGTTGGTTTTTGTACCAAGATTTAATATTGCCACGAAAGAATCTATAGTAATGGTGATTCCCTACTTTGTGGTGCTCACGGTTGAATCTAGCGATTCCAAATACCTATGTATAACCTTTCATGTTAGTAATCGAGTACCCAGTTTGTTACCAAGGTTAATCTTTGTAAATATTATGATTCTTATTTTTCATTCGAGTAATTTGTGCTATATGTTGGTTGTGTGAATTCTAGGGCTAGATTGGCTATGCCTTCATTTGACCTTCGACCATAGTTTTTCTACTTTATTTTGCAGTGCCCTGGTTGTTGTTGCTACATATTGTTATAGTTTCATCATGGTTTGGAACATCATTGCAATTCGTTGAGTTATTAGAGCTAAGTTGTTTCTTGAGGGGAAGAAGAATTTAGGAGAGGCTCAGAGCTAGAATTTGGCATGCATTCTTGTCCGAAATTGAAATATTTGAAGCTGGGAATTGAAAGATTTGGAGTCGGACAGTGCTTATTGAATTCAATATATTTTTAATTTGACATTTTCTATGTTAATTTCATGAGGCGAAACACTTCTACATATTTGCAGGTGCATTTTGATGTCTTTAAGCATGTCAAACAATGATATATTTTGAGTTTAACACCCTAGTTTTGACCCCATTTGCATTAAATGTACATGATGTATATATTGTAATTAATCGTGGTGTGGAGCTAAAGGCAAAAGCGCCACCATCGATTTGGTTGTGTTATGTTTCGGCCATTGGGATTGTTGCCGATGGTATATCGTGCTATCCGACACATTATAGTTTTGGCATTATGTAAATATGCACTTTAATTAATATGAACCTACAACCAGCTACGATGGTGCAACGATAATGAAAAGGGCATGATTTTCCTAAGGATAAGCGGGGGGGGAATTATCAAACCTCGAACCTATGGGGAAAAAGCCATGTGTCAACCACCCACATTAAACCCCTGATGTTAGTTGGGGCAGTTATTGTTGGGTAGTGGTGGGTGTGGCAAGACTGTCAATCCTTTCCCACGTGCCCACTCCACTAGCAGACTCTTCATCTTCATGTTGTGTGGGCAGAGAAGTAACATACCCACTCTCCACTCTCCCACGACTCCATTGTTCATTTTTTTGCCTATCCTCACGCAGGAGGTTCTCTCTCTTCATCCTCACGTAGAGAGCTGGGGATGCCGGTTTTCTGTCATTTTTACGATTCCGGCTGTGGGCGTGTATTTTCCTTACCAATTTCTGGTTTGTGAGTCTATTCTCCCTCACGCACGGGCTGAGAGTCCGATTTCTCCTTCCATTTCGGGCTATGTAACATTCCCGTGGCTTCATTACTGAGACCAGGGCTGTTAGTTTCCATGTTTTGTTCGTTCTTGTGGTTCCAATTACATTTTGGTTTGTTGTGGTTATTATGGGGTTGCTTTGGACATGATAGGGCCAAGAATGACTCAGGGATCGATTTTCCCTGTCTAAGCTATGAACCGCTTGTTTGGCTACGTGTATGCAATGGTTGGTCTTCGGACTATGTTGGAGTGTGGATGAAGGCTTGGTTTGCTAAATAAACCTGGTTTGTTTGGGGAACCACACAGACAGAGCTAGAGAGATGGTTTTCTTCTCCACAACCCCTAAAGAGCACATGAAGGGGGGGGTCAGGGCCTGAGGGACTGTGTAGAAGAGAAGGGACTGATTTCCCGGTGTTGGGTGTGTGTGGGTGTCCTAGAAGTCATGATAGCTCTTGTGTAGAATTCCTTAGCTCTTCAATGAGCCCACCAGTTTAGCATTTATCTTTTCCTACCTCCTTGATGGCCTGATAAACCCTATTGTGTTGGCTTGGTTGATTTGTGTATCCTTGGCTATGTGTAAGCCTACTTGTTCCTTATTCCCTGGGGAATCATGCCCAGCTCAAGGGTGGCAGTGTTGCTGAGAGATTAAGGAGCACACTGGCCTATGGTTGGGTGGAACGTTATAGCGACGTAGCTGGTTGCAGGACGAATTATTCACAAGATAAGTATTCTCGTCTATTTCATCTCTACAGTTATATTGATGTTTAATGAATTATGGTGAACATGTTCAATGCTGGAATGTATAATTTTGCTTCCTCTTTATGTTAAACCATTATGCATCTCTGCATGTTTTTACTTCCAAGCATTTTATTTCAGTTTTTATATGTATGTACATGTTCCTTGGGCTAGTTACCTGGATGGTTTGTGTATGGTAGCATCCTCTTCACCAGTCGGAGGGTCGGGGATGTTACAGAGTGGTACCAGAGATAATGTTGCAGCATGGGCCTGAATGGGCCGTGAAGAATCAGCTAGCAGAGGAAGGTTTCCCTCTTCCCACCAGAAATTAGAAGAAATTTGTGCATGAAAAGAGAATTTTGAAAAATTTCTCTAAGTGTTGAGATCGTCGGATCATCAGAGGAGTTAGTCTGAAGCCCCATCGATGCATCAGATCACCTAAGCGGAAGGTTGTCCGATGGGAACCACAGAATAAAAATTTTGGAAATTTTTCTAAGTGTCCAGACTGTCGACCCGTCGGAAGGCTTAGTGGGAAGCTCCTCTGATGCAGTGGAATTTAATTCCACATCCAACGAGCTCTCCCGATCAAAATTTGAGTAAAAACACGGGGAGATATGTCGAAAATACAAACAAAAAAAGTAGTTTCTTTTATGATACCTATCCCCAAATTTATATTAAAAAAGTGTTTAAGACCTATATGGTATTCCAAATTTAAATCAATTTCATTGGCTAACACATGATGACATGGAATTTGAGTTAAAGTTAAAAGGCCCTTTTTGAGTTGAAATTTCCTCTAATGTTTTCAATTTTTTTAGAAAGGGTTCAAGTGGTTGGATTCAAACATAAGATGTGCTCCATTTGTTTCAATTATCACTAATTAAAAATGGAAAATATTTGAATGTTCAATGTTTTTTCTATTTCTAATAAGATTCTCAAAATCATGTTTAAATATAGGATTGTGATCCAGATTTGAATTTTCAACTGTGTAATTTTTTCTTTCTGAATGTTGAATTTTATATTCCAATTTGATGTTTTGAGAAGCAATGCAAAATTCTAAATATATTTCGAAATTCTAAAACTAAAAAGCATTTACACTTAAGATGCACATTCTCCTTCATAGGACCTCCTGAAAGTGCAAGTGAAGAGGAAATTTGTGGCTCAATGATATGCTTCAAAACTTCAAAAGATTCTTATTACACTTGAGATCCCTATTTATCCTTCACAATATCACTTGAAGGTGCAACTGAAGACGATACGTAGGGATCAAATTACAATGTATCACAACAAATTTGAGAATGAAAAACAAACCCCTCTAATTGTGTTTCATGAAATTCAAATTGATCTATCCAAAATAAACATTTACTTGTCCAATCCATTTTCTTATGTTTTGGAGGAAACATTTCTTAATTTATCTTAAGTGAGAGGTCCACAATTTTGAAAATTTTTGCGAATCTTATTTAATTGATGGTTCTAACTATGTATTGACTGTGATTTCAAAGAATGTATTCAATTAGTAAGTAAATGTAATTTCAAAATCAAAGCGAATAAGGTTCATGAGTTCAAAAAGCATGTGATGTTCTTCATTCTTCGGTAAATTCTCTTTAAAAACAATGATATAAAGGTACCAAATTAACGAAATTCATCTAATTATAGTGAAACAATGGATGCAAATGCAAAATATCACCCAACCAAATACAAAATATCACCCAATATATTCATATCTGAACAAGTTAAAAAGAAATTTTGGACAAAAAACTCAAAATTTACTAATGAAAGTGATCTTCCAAGTTTTTCTAAAGAAGGTTCAAATCCTCCAAAATTCAAATGAAAATATCCAAAATCCTCCCAAACATGCTTCTAACAGGTCCTAACATGTGTTTGGTTATCATATTAAGGTCTACAATGTCTACCCTTATCCCAATTAAAGGTCTAAAACAATGATTTTTTTGTTCATTTTCTAAGCTGGATGCATACAAATCTTTAAAATATTAAAAAATACTCAAATCCCAACCAAATTAGTTGGAACTAGTCGCTAAAATAAAGTAGAGCGATTCTTAAGCTTTTCACGACAAAACAATCACTCAAAATAGATAAGAAATGAGGATTTTATCACCAAAATACTAGCCTCTGTGTGATACAAGAATATACCTATCCCACACTCGGGTGTGTGCAAGAGGTTGAGGGTCTCTTTTGGCACGTTAGATGCAATACAAAACTTAAAAAACAGACATCCATCAACTTGCATGGATATTTTGAGACACTTACACAATGAATCTTGTGATCAGTAAAAAACAAGAAATGTAGGAAATTGAATGACCTTTCCAAATGTATATTTTTTTTCTATTGAAAATATTGATAACTATCTAAAGTTAGATAAATTTTAACGGGAACTTTTTATTTTTGTGACAAATTATAAGGTATATGTTTTTGTGGGTGCAGCGTCTGAGTGTCTAAATGACGGAATAAACTTACGAAAACCGGTATACATATAGAGAACATATAGGACTAGTGCACGACTATTTTTCCAACAATAAAAATAATATTTTTCAATTTGTTTTTAATTATCTAAGAGATCAAACCTCGAAAATAGTACATCATTTGTGGGTGCAGCGTTTGAATGTCTTAATGCAATTATTTGGAAACGAGTTTTTTATAACATGTAGAGATTGGTGTTCTTTAGTGCACCGTACAATTTTTTTTTTTAATGGTTGAGAAACGAAAGAGATATGGACAAAACACTACCAGTGTGTTTTTTGAGTTGAGGAGTGATGACAGAAGATAAATAAGAAAAAAATAGAAAAAATTATGTATTCTTGTTAAAATTTACATATTTAGAATCTGCAAAAAAAACCATATCTGTTTCTAAAATCTCATAAAAAATGGAGGTGTGCAGCATAATCAGATGAACCGCTAAACACAAGCATATTGAAAATTTGGATATAATGTTGAATCAGCCATGGCTGATCATACTCCAAGGCACGGGCATGTTGAATCCGAAGCAAAGTACAAAGCAGACACATAGGCATAGGAATTCCATGAAAGCATGGGTCGAGGCTCCGCATTATCATGCTCGGGTTGATGTATTTTTTGGTAACATGATCTTGTTTCTGAAACTAGGATTGCATCTTAAAGGTCCCTCATATTCTTGCACTGACCCACTCACGTATTTCCAAGAATTGCACGACTTTACTAGCTTGCACCTACATTGTTTTGGGGAATACATGACTTGTGATAACCTGCACCCACGTATTTATGAGAAACCCAATATACCAAAAAAATATTTCAAAATTTGACTATAAAAATGTTGATCCAGGCCGGTTTTAGACTCCTAAGATGAAATAAGGTGTCTAAAGAAATATATTAAGCATGCATCAAACATAAAGAAACACCCAAAAATGTGGAAAAACTCAAGAAATCAAGAATTCAAGAATTAAACCCCAAGTTCCCAGTATGGTCAACAATTTGTTAGTGGAGTATTCTATAGTTGAAGCTATATCCTACTCTCTTATTTATATGTGGTGGGTGAAGCCCAATCGACAGGAAACAAAAACAATTATCATAGTAAACCTAATATCATAAGCCTTATTTCATGGTTTGAGAAAGGGAGGAAGCCTAGGAGAATAAATCTTGTAGCCTTGAAGTTTGATAGAGTTTCTCGATTGTCTTCCTTGCAACTCCTTGAATCTCCTTCACACCTACAAATATCGCCACAAAAATACTTCCTACTATCCTATCAAACTATATTTAAGAAAAATAGGTTAGATCTAGTTGCCTACCAATTCTAACTAACCATAAAATTTGAAGGGAAATCATTGAACAAGAATTGGCAAGAAAATAGAATTTATTCATAATTGATATACATGAAGAAATACTTACAAACCTTCAAGGTTCCTTCCTTATCCATAGCTTATAACTACACCTCTATCATCCATGCCTTTGATTCCCAAAAACCTTTGTTGTAGAAAAGCCATTTCTAACCCTCAATTCCTCCTGCATGCCTTTACTCTCAATTTGTCTTCTCTAATTCACCTCGTATGCCTTCCTTATATAGCATTGGGATTTGTGCACCCAATCACTTAACCATGAATGTGGGATTAAATTTTTTGAATATTTTTAATTATTTTCTTCAAAAACTCCACTTTACTTAGTCTTTTAGGCATCAAACTTGATTTTCAGTATTTCTAGGACAATCAATACACATGTTAGGTATTTTTTCAAATGTATGAGTTATGGAAACTAGTCTTTCGTCCATAAGTGGTCATAGAATTGTACTTTTTAGAGAAAGCTTAGTATTCAAACATTTCTTCTTTTGTGGAAGCAGTGGTAGAATGAAAGTTTGAAGCTCTCAATTATTCCAAAATTCTGATCTTCATGTTGTGGGAAACATACAAATGTGTGTTCATACCAACACTCTTAAGGGTGTTTATTTTATTGTTAACACGCTTAACTTTGTTTTTCTGGCTTCCACGTAGAAAGTTGTATATGAGCCTATGTTAGAATTACTGATATTTTGTATTATTTTTCATACTCTTCCTAAATTAAGTATGTACATAAGAAATCTATTAGTTTCTTGTAAAGATTCACCCATGCTTGTGATTCATTAAAAATAACCTATATGCATTGGTAATGTTGCTCCGTTAAAATGACCTTAGGGAAGATGTGTGCAAAAATGAGGTGTTGGCGGGCCTTTGTAATAAGATAGAAAGTTAAATGAGGATCGACTCGGTGTTGGTGGGCTCCCACATTAACATTTATTCTATTTGTCGTGGTGTTAAAAAAATGTATTTTTGTTTTCAAAGAATACTACTATAGTATATTTAACTTCTATGTACTGCGATACTTAGAGAGTTGAACCAAACTACCAACAAAAGAGGGCTTGTAATGTGATCATATATGAATATTTATCCTATATTAAGTATTTTTTATATATGTTATCCTATAACTATGTATGGTTTTATACTTTATCAAAAATTTCACTAAGACTTCACAAGATTTTATAATTTAGTAAACTATTTACCAAGACTTACACAATTTTACAATTTAGTGACCAAGCTTATATAATTCAATAAGCAATTCACCAAAACTTTATATATACATAATATAACACTGATAAAATAGGTTTCATATACTTCTATATATCATGGAGATTCACCCATTTATTATACATAGACATTTAGGAGATCCTTACAATTTTATGCGATTATAAATACTATTTTAAAATGGAAAAGATGATTAACATAGTTAAAAAAAATAAATCAAAATTTTACAATGTAATTAACAAATAAAAGTTAATTATTTAAATCGATTTTAAATGCAAATTAATTACATAAAACTTATGCCCGCACGGGTGTGGCTCATTGGCGGTTCACTTGTTACGAAGTCACATGTTGTAAATTGGAGGTAACGAGCTCAAATCACAGCAAACTTTACCCGCATCCCATGATTGCAGGGTGTGTGGGGCACCTAGAGATATAGTGGTAGCGAGATTGGATCCCCAAACCCCGTGTCTCGAGAGTATCATCCTTGTCGATTCCTCTAACAAAAAAAAATAAAAAATAAATACATTAAACATATAAGTTTCAATTTTTAAATATATAACAAAATAAAAATTTCACATACAAAATACAAGATTACATATGAAAAAATTACCTAAGTGCGTGAAAGTATTTTATTTATTTATTATTTTTTATATTTTTAAAAATTATAAAAATTTAGAAAATCATATAAAAAAATCAAAACAATCAAAATTAAATAAAATGAATGTGATATTTGTTACCAAATTGTAAAATATAAGAGCTTCATTAAAACTTGCAAAGTCAAGTATTTTATTTATTTATTATTTTTTATATTTTTAAAAATTATAAAAATTTAGAAAATCATATAAAAAAATCAAAACAATCAAAATTAAATAAAATGAATGTGATATTTGTTACCAAATTGTAAAATATAAGAGCTTCATTAAAACTTGCAAAGTCAAATAAGGATAACTAAATCTTTTGCATCCTAATCCCCACATACATGTGGGATAAACTAGATATGAAAGTAAATTGTACGATCCTCAATGGGATCAATCTTTATACGCAAGTGGCCTCCTCCATGAGTTGGTGGAAAGGTCATGTGCGATGATAAAGGTAAGGATAACTAAATCTTTTGCATCCTGATCCCCACATACATGTGATAAAAAATAGATATGAAAGTAAATTATACGATCCTCAATGGGATCCAACTGTATAGGCATGTGACCTTCTCCATGCGTTGGTCAAAAGGACATGTGTAACGATGAAGATAACTTGTAAGTTGAAATGGAAGTGGCACCATTGTAAGTTAACAATGCCTTCTCTCATGCAACATAATTAAGATACATTTGCTCATTTGTCAAGATGGCAAGATCTGTAAGGATGGCAGAGAGATAACATATGAAGTCATAGTTTAGGTTTAGATGTTTTTCTCAGCTTGTTTTCTAATCATGGTCTAATAAGTGGGTTATGGGCTTTAATGATTGCCTAAGCTTATAGGTAGTTTCTAATCATGGTCTAATATTGTAAATGGGTTATGGGATTTAATGGTTGCGTAAGCTTATAGATAGTTACATAAGCTTGTAGGTGGGGAATGGACTTTATGACTGTGGTGGTATTTGCTGGTTTTTTTTTTTAAGATGATGGTCTAAGCTTGTAAATGGCATATGGGTTTTAATGATTGCCTAAGCTTATAAGTAGTTATATAAGATTGTAGGTGGGGAACGGACTTTATGACTAGTTTTTTTTTTTAAGATGTATATATGGTCGACATTTCTCATCACAATTATTTTGATAAAAATTAATTAAAGAAAAGAAAAGAAGAAATAGACATCTCAATAAACAGAAAATAAATTACTCACATGAACCATGATGTGAATGTGTTGCACCTTCGATTCTCTACAATGGTTAAAGGGAAAGTGAGAATTATAAAAGAAAGAATCCGGGAAGAATGGGGAAACTCCCAATTTCCTTATTGATGAGATAATCTAATCATGGATTATAGATACATTCCATACCAATCGAAGAGATTTCAAGTATTTCAATCTCTTAAAATTCTACTTGAATTTTAAGGGATTTAGCATAGGGTCTTCACTTAGTGAAGCCATGTCATAGCGCCTTCGTTCATCGGATATTAAAGAATACCCCTAATCTCACTAGATATTGATAATTACCTACAAAAATCCTATTGTTGAGCCCCCCTCCAAATACATATTTATAATTCTATTTTTACCATATATTCCTTGTTTTTACAAGAAAACCCTTTTTATACCCCCAATACCTATAAACCCCTTATATGCTACTCCTTACCCCCCACTACCTACAATATATTGAACTTATTTTTCATAATTAAAAAACCCCTTTTATGAATGAACATGCTAAGATATTGCTCAACAAAGTGAATCCCTCGTGGGATTTAGGAATTATGTTCTAGAAATTGCCAATTAACAAACCCAACACATTATGCGAAGGTTATCCGAAATCAAATTATGATTTATTAAGAAATTTATGTTCTTACAACTAAGAATTATGAGGCCAGGAATGTGGAACCAATAAATAAAACTATTCAAGATAAGGGTTTCATTGACCTAGAAAGGATGTCAAACTCCTTATCATCAAGCTACTAATGTTAATTCAAGCTTTAAAAAAATATGCTATCATGGTGGGTAACTTGTTAAACCCTCCTCCATTATTTTGTTATGTTTATAAAATTATACTACTAATGTTAATTCAAGCTTTAAAGAATATGTTATCATGTTGGCTAACCCTCCCTGGTCATTTTTTTATATTTATACAATGATACTTTACATAGCATAAAGTAACTTTAAATAAACATAAAATTATAATTTTATAGATGACTAACATTATTCAAAGCCTATACAAGAACATCAAGATCATCATAGTATTTTGTTTATGAACTTAATGTTCTCATCACTTTAAAAAGAACTTTAAAAAAAGACTATTTAAAAAAACTACATGTTCCAATGCAATGCTTATCTTTAAAGTTAATTTCATGTTAAATTTTGATACTTTACATTTTTAAAGTAAACTTTATATTCAATTTTTTAAGTTAAATTTTTTATTCAATTTCATATTTAAAATTAATTAGTATAAGTAAATTAAAAATATATAGATTGTGATCTATATTTTTCAGTTTATAAATTTTATGGCAATTTATTTGTATAATTTCACACCATTTATTAGTAATTACTGGTAAGTTGCAAGTTAAATGCCATAAACAAATTAAATTTGTGACTACTTCTCCATGTGTAGTTGTAATAGTTATGTTGTTTGTGTTTAGCTAGTACCTTCTTTCAATAATTAAATAATTTGTTGCCATAAATTGTCTATGTTTTTCTTTTCATAGGATGAAATTGCATAAGTTATCCATATTTCGGCTTCTAGTTTGTTTATACATATATAATTGTTTATCTCAAATAATTATAATCATAAAATAAATATGCAAAATGTAAAGTACAGTTGTATCATCTTCCTTCAAAACTGAAAAAAATGACAATGATACATATTATTATAACACCTATTATGTCCACCATTTATGTCAACTTCGTTGTGAGTGGCGTTAATGAAATTAAACATCTGATAAAGCAGTTAGACACATCGTGGAAATATGGAGTAACCATTGAATGCATCGTGAGAATTATAAAATTTGAAATTAGAGTTCCTTTTCGCTTATAGGAGTTAAGGAGTGAGAAAGTCATAGCATGTGCGCAGATGTGGAGGTTGTCTGCCATGAACGAGTGGATTCGTGGTTGGACAAACAATCATAAAGAAATAAAAAGAGAATAGTCAGTGGAAGGAGAGAGGTTAAATTTTGGAGATGCTGTCAAACTTGAAATGGAAGTGTCCTGTGTGCGACATGTAAATAAAAAAGCTGACATTAAAGTAGATGTAAGTAGAAAAACTCACATTAAAGAAGAGGAGGGATGCAGACCAAAGTACGAAGGGATCTAGACCTATATAGCACATAAAGGTAACATGAAGTATAGGAGGAATGCAGACCAAAGTACAAAGGGATCTAGACCTATATAACACATAAAATTTCCCCCTATAATAAAGTTTAACACATAAAATTTCCTCTTGTAATAAAGTTCAAGAAGAATAGCCGTGTAAAGAATGCTTGCATGCTGTATAGCACAAAGTCGGCGAGCTCTCATCAGATCCACGGTCTCTCTTATCGTTCACACAAAAAGTCATTAACCACATAAGCAAAATTGCTGTACATTATTAAAATTCCCACTAACTTATTACAATATCTCCGTCAAACAATTTTCTTCATCATAGTCCAGGTTAGAACGCATGAGATAAACAATTCTGAACTCGCCCTGAAGTTAATAAAAGTATAACGATGGCAGGAAAGTAAAATACACCGTAATAATCCAGGAATAAAGCTAGTCCATAAAGAAAGAAATCTGAAGACTTGTTCAGATATATTCGGAGTGCAGTGCCCAATCGTCGGTTGTACTATTTTACAGTATTTGTTTAGCTATTCCGCTGTTACAAGAGTCAATGGTCCTTATCTCAAAGTTGGGGTTATAGTAGATATATATTAAAAAATTCGCCCATCGCGTGAAAGGAATCAATTTTAGCTTGAGTGGTCTTTAGAGCTAACCGATAAATAGGATGGTAAGGTGTAATCATTTCACCATTCAAAGTTTCGTCTATTGGCCTGTAGTTCTATTGTAGAGATTTATCTCGGGGTAGTCTCTTACCCTCTCTTCTATCGTTCATTGTAGACTTTTTCCATGAGAGTATCATATTTTCTCTGTAGATAATACGATATAGTGTTTGCCTTTGTTGTTCTTGCAATAACCACATTGAATCCAAACTAAGCCTTACGTAAATTAGTTGAATGATGAAGGGCCGTGTGTCACAGAACTCTAAATGCCATAAATGAATAAAAATTTGGACATACATATAAATAATGTTCCTCGCATGTAATAGTTTCTTTAACATAAGTAAATTTGTCGTTGCTTTTCTATAGTCACTTACACAATTTCTAAAATTGCTCTTCTATAGGTTGCACAAACTGTAGATGTTACAAGGTTAACGGCATGCTGTGGTCATATGGGAAAGTGATATTTTGTTCTTTTTACAATTATCTTGTTATAGGTTTAATACTAAATGTTTGCTTAGTAACATAAGTAAATTTGTCGTTGCTTTGTATAGTCACTTACACAATTTCTAAAATTGCTCTTCTACAGGTTGCACAAACTGTAGATGTTACAAGGTTAACGGCATGCTGTGGTCATATGGGAAAGTGATATTTTGTTCTTTTCACAATTATCTTGTTACAGGTTTAATACTAAATGTTTGCTTAGCCCTAAGGCTAAGTATTAGTCTTCGTTTCTTGCCTTAACTATTAAGCATTGATGCCTTAGTTGCATATGACAAGATTTGGGAGACTATGGGTATAGTCTTGATCCCATTATTTAAATGTATTAAGGATTAAAAGGACCCAAGATATAACCTTGGTCCTAGTGCACGAGGTTTAACATATATTATGGTTATTGTGTTGATCTACTTGTGCGAACAACGTTGGGACTATAAGGTTTATACCATAGTCTATCATTGGTTTAATGCAATTATTGACATCTAATGATAACCTTTAGTCGTGCGTTATGATGGGTTATAAAAGGTTTGTACTTTGGTTGATTAGAGCAATAAAGTGTTTCCCTCAGTGCTAGTTGACAACGCAGCAAGGCCTTTAAGGCTCACTCGAGAATGAATCTTGGTCATCCACTTGTACAACATAATAGAAATGGTTTTTGGTTAGTTTTTAATGTGTCTTTGTTGTGTCTGAACACTTCATTTGTCGTTTGTTTGGTTTGTAAGATTTCAGAAGCTGAATCTCTGCCCTTATGACGGTTTCATAAGGTTCTTGGGTGTAAAAAATTGTCAATCGTTAATGGCATTCCTCATATTTGATTTCCAAGGTGTAAGAGAGCTTTCCTCCTTGTTAATGGATGCCAAAATCCAAAGCTTGATGGTTGTTGCGACTCGAACCCAACCACCTTCTTAAAATTTTTATCTTAACTCTTCAAAAGGTTTGCTATTGGTTTTTTTTTATGAATTCTGAGTTTGTAACTATTGTGTGTGTGTTTAATTTCCTTGCAGGAAGAGGAAGGATAAGGGCGTCCAGGAGGAGTCGACCCCTCTCCCTCTCTGCATTTACACAAGGTAACGTTAATTAAATACACTTGCATTATAATGTCCATTTATTGTTAACTTTAATATGGTTCTGGCTATAACTAGGTGTTTTCAGGTTTGGGGACGCCGATGACGATGGTGACATGGTCACCTTCTCCTAGGATTATGTCTTAAAACAGCAATGTCAGTACGGCTGCTCACTTTTTTTAATTACTATTTAAAATGTGCTTGGTTACTGACTATTTTCGTTTGTCTGTTGCAGGTGGTTCTCGGCTGTGATTTAGGGTCGTGAAAGAAGTTCAGGTTTTCTTCCTCATTGCAAGATAAATTATTTTGTATAACAGGTTCAACCCTTAGGTTTCATAAACTACTAGACAAAGGGCTTCACAGCCTCTCTGTTCCAGGGTATTTATTTTAAACTTGTTTTGTTCTTGTGTTTGTTCTTTGGATTAAAATATTAGCGTAGGTGTCATCGTTGATGGCCTTATCACCGCTTCTGTCAACCCTGCATTATAAAATTATTTTGAATGTTGGTGTTTTTAGTAGACTGGTGGATGCCATTGATGAGTGTCTTACAACAACAAGGATTTTGAATCCACATTGCTTAAACTTTGATATCAAAAGAGTAAGGCAACCCTTAGCATGTATGTCAAATTCTTATTTATTCATTTTCTAAAGTTTAATGTAATACATGTCATTAATTTAAGTTTATGCAAAGGTTGTTTCACGATAGCTCCTAGACTGATTTTTCTTAAGGGCCTCCATCTACTGATGGTATTACTTCCATGTATGGATATTTACATGTTTCAATTAATTGTAACAGATTTGAAATCTCGATTCAAATTCTATTGTATATTTGGTTTTAATAAGATAAATATTGAATCCATGTTTTAGCTGGAAAAATAGGAGCTAGATACTTAAAGAAATCAAGATTTTATGTTGATACCTTCGACTCAGTCGTGGAATGCTAGTTAATTAATAGATGGCATATTTGTGATTTCAATACTTCATATAATTAAATATTTACAAATTCATATAGTGCATCTATAGTTATCCCACTAGATCATGATGAATCCCGATCTCTTTTGAGGGCTTATGAAATGAGATGTATTTAATTTGTTAGAGTTCTATGGAGGCCTCTCGGCTCTTAACCTATTAAGAGAATAACCAAATTATAGTACTTTTGATTATTAGTTTATGCATAGGATTTTTTGACTGTGTTATTGGATTTACTTTGTTATAATGAATTGTATGTAAGTTTCTTTATAAAATTTATAAAATTATTCTTTATGTACGTCATGTTGTAAATTAACTAAGTTTATATTTAAAGAGTAATATGATTCTTCTTTTAAAACAATTTGTACTAACATACTCAATTATGAACATAAGAAACTTAATCTATACCATATACTTAGATCTTTCATTCAATTTTATAATTGTTTTAATAAACACATAAAGCATAAAGTATCGATTTAGGTATGGATTCCCGAACAATGATCTGTTAGGAACAATACAAATAATAAATCAGATTATATTACAGACATGAATATAATAATAGGAAAGATTATCTAGATTCGAAAACATAATAGGAAAGTTTATTGAACATATGCATGCTAGATTAATACTCTATTCAGATGCATAATAGATCAAAATTCTATACATATGCATAATACATCAAAATTCTATACAAATGCATAATAATATTTTTGCTAAAATAAATAGTTGTGATTCATATATAAAATGGAAATCCTACTCTAACTAGTTTTAAGCAGATAAGAAATAAGATAAGGAACCTGAAACCACGGTCAGGAATACATCAATGAAATAGTTTTTCCTCCCATCCAACTCCTAGAGTAGCCAAGTCTCACTTTCTCTAGAACCCCTGATCATATTCGTTAAACCACAAGAGAAAAATCCACTTAATGAGCCATCTCTTGCATTATCGTATCAATCCCCATCCAATGCTAGCTTCCTGCTTGCTAATGGACATACTATTATATAGTATTTTTCCTAGGACTTGATCATTTATGAGCCTCCTGCTCTTTAGCACTCAACAAGGAATTGTGACTAGATTTTGGGGAATATGCCTCATGCATCTTAAGTTCTCACTCAGCAGTGTCAACCACTTGTATTTTCCTTTTTTGGGTTAGCAAACACTCTTTCAACATCTAATCCCTCTAATATATATTAAATTGATAAAATAATAATCCATTACACTTTTTTTTGGCTTTTTTTCAAAAATATTTTAAAATCAAAATAAAATAAATTATTCAAAAGAATTATATAACAAATTATTAAATCTTGGTGTATTACATACACCTCCCCTTAGAGGATAACACCGTCTATGGTGTTATTATCTTTCTCTCTTCATTCTTCCATCTCTTCATCTTGGAATAGGTTTGGATATGCCTCCCTCATATCACTTTTGAATTCCCAAGTGGATTATTCCAGACTAAGGTGCTTCCATTGCACCTTGACTAGTTCGATGGTACAGTTCCATAGTAAAAGTTCTCTCCTGTTGAGAATATGCTTTGGTCCCACCAGGAAATCTCCTTAGGGTTCCACATGTATAACATTCCAATTAATAAAATGAGTAGCATCATGAACATATTTCTATAAAATGGAAACTTGAAAAAAAATGTGTACTTTAATAGTAGGTGGTAGGATAATTGGTATGCTATCGTCCCTACTTTTGCCAAAATTTCAAATGGCGCAATATTAGATATATTTTCTTGGGTTTAAACTTTATATACACATGCTCACCGACCTGGAAATCTCGAGGAGTTCTTTTTAATATAGAATAACTTTTCTTCCTATCTTGGGTATTTTTAAATTTTGTTGCACCTGCTTCACAGTTAGTTACATATCCTTTAACAATTTAGGTCCTAACATTATCTTATAAACTAGACTACTCTAAGAAATCAGAGTATTACATTCGCGCCCATACAAAATTTCAAAATGAATTAGTCCAGCTGATACTTGAAAATGATTATTGTAACCAAATTCTACTAAGTGCAAATAATCTTCTCACTTATCCGATTTGTCCATTACATATATTCTAAGCATGTCTTCTAGAACTTGGTTTACTCTTTTAGTCTGTCCATTCGTCTGTAGATGATACACAGTGCTCAAATTTAATTATGTGCCTATCCTTTTAAATAATGTTTTCCAAATATTTCTTGTAAATTTTACATCTCTATATGAGATTATTACCTTCGGTACGCCATGCAACCTGAAAATATCTTTCATAAATATATATGCGATGTTAACAACCTTATAAGTAGATTTTACTAGAATAAAATGAGCTTATTTACTTCATTTGTCCACTACGACCATGATTAAGTTGTGTTGCCTGAAAGTTTTAGGCAGTCATATTATGAAATCCATGCTGATTATTTATCACTTCAATTTTGTAATGGGTAGCGGTTGCAATAACCCTGCTGGATGTTGGTGTTCTTCTTCTACTTGTTGGCATTCGATGCAGTGATCTAAATATTATACTACCTCTTTTTTCATGTTAGGGAAAAAGAAGTATTTATTGATCATAGTGATCATCTTCTCATATCCAGGGTGTTCTAAATATGGTTGTTTGTGTAACTCATTCATAACAATTAATTTAATTTCTGTTGCATTTAGTAGGTATAATTTGTTTGTATGCAACAATATTCATCTTCCATTCAGAACAAAATATATTTTCACTTTCAACAGTATTTTCCTTTAACTTTTGGTATTCTTTATCAAAATTTTATGCATTTAATATCCAATTTTCCAAATGTGATTCGTAGATGTAGCTTGCAAATACTAAATTTCCATGACGACTTAAAGTGTCTACAACTTTTTTTCCCCCTTTTATATGTTATGTTTCAATGTCATATTCACTTAACAATGACAACCACCTATCTTGTCTAGCATTTAGATTTTGTTGGTCAAACAAGTATTTTAAACTTATTTTATCTAACATTAATAAAAAAATTCTTCCGATGAAGTAGCGTCGCCACATCTTTAGTGCATGTATAATTTGCAACAAGTTCTACGTTGTGTGTAGCTTAGTACTTTTCATATTCTTTTAGTTTTCTAGACTCACAGGCCACGATGTATTTCTCTTGAATTAACACCCCACGTAATCCTTCTTTACATGCGTCGGTGCATATGATAAAAAATTTAAAAGGATCAACAATTTTTAAAATAGGAGCGGTGGTTAATAGTTCTTTTAGTTTATAAAAAACTTTTCGTACACTTTTCGACCAATCAAATTTCTTACCTTTCTTATGTTGTGAAGTTATGGGGTAGGCTATCTTAGAAAATATTTCAATAAAATTTTGATAATAACTCGTAATACCCATGAACGATCTTATGTCAATTAATTTTTTAGGTCAATTCACTATGTCTATGAACTATAGCTCTAGGTCTAAGGACACATAGTGTCTAAGGGGAAACACTAGGTCGAATGTACTTCTTGTCAATTAGTTCTTGCAATTGTGATTTAAGTTCTGTAAGTTCTATTATATTCATCTAATAAGGTTCCTTTGAAGGTGGTATCGCTCTTGGTATCAGGTCGATTGTAAATTCTATGTCTCCTTTCGGAGGTATTCTAGGGTCTTCTTCAGGAAAGATGTCCTTAAAATCTTGTAAGATGGGTATATCCTCTATTTTAAGTTTTCTATCATTATCCTTGTCATCTGTTACATAGACTGCAAATACTTTACATACCTTACATACATATATTTTCATTTGTAAAGTGAAAAATTCTCTAATCGTAACCCTTCTGGGAATTCCTTTTATATTAATTGTATTTCCATTACAATCCATGCATGAAAAAGTTTTATTGTAAAAATTCAACATAACTCAGTATTTTTCTAACTAATCCATTCATATCAGCATATCATAGGAACCTAATGGCAAATATTCAAAGAAACATTCGTATTAAATTCATTCATCAATATTTCACAGTTTTACACATAACTAGTGACCTTTTGTTTAGTACATGTGGCTAACTGTACTAGCCAATATTTTTCAATATTTTTCTATTAATAATTTAGATAATTCAAGAATCCCAAGTGGTACATAACTCAAAATTGCACCTATATAAATTAGTATGGAAATGGGTTGACTTTTTATCATACCTTCGATTTTGACCATTGAAGATTGATGTTCTACTTCTTAGTTATCCGATGCAACACTTATTTTGGTCATGCTTCTTGCCATATCTCCAATTCTAATAGTTTCTTCAATGGATTGAACATTATTAGAGTTTTAATTTCGTATAGGACAGTCTTTAAAACAATATGGCTCCCTACATTCCCAAAATTTTAAGGGTTCCCTCTGTGTAGTTGTAATATCCCACAACAAAACAACATTTTCTTGTAATATTTTAAATTACTATTTTTATTTTTGAGATTGGTCGGCCCTAGAAACTGCCAACAATCCTTGAAGGATAGTTGTAACGGAGACATTTTATTTTAATTAAACAATGAATTATTGGGGAAGCGATGTTAAATGAGAAAACTATGCGTGTGGGAGTGGGGGAAGGTAGAAGGGTTAACCTCAGGAATTAAAGAATGTACAAAAATGACATGATCAAGGAGGGCACACCTTGGAAAAAGAGGAAACTATGTAGTTAACAAAGATTCCTTCGGGAATGGGATGTAGTTGCAAAATACCTAGAATCAAAACGATAGAGAGATCAATACACGAGGAGGAAGTGGACATTACTAAGCATGGGGGGTTCACTCAATGAACTTGTTCCATATCACCATCATTCGTAGGATGTTAAAAAATGTCCCTAATTTCACTAAATATTGGAAAATTCCTCCTAAAATTGTATTGTTGAACCCCCATCCCAATATACATTTCCAATTAAGAAAACCCCTAGTTTCATTAGATATTGTAGGTATCCATTTTTATTACCCAATTTTTAACACCCCCTTTATATCATATTATCAAGTTCTAACAAACAAGAGTCGTAGTGCATCTTAGTATAAGAAAACAAGAGGCTAAATAAAATAGTAGTATAATGCTTATAGTTATCCCACTTATTGTAAGGCAAAACTGATCAATTTGTAGTGTTGGATAGTGGAAGAAGCAACAAATTAGTATTAATGGGGAAATAAAAAAGCGTAAAATGAAGATGAGTCAAGATATCAATGTCACAAAGAATGTAAAATATTGATAGTCCAATAAATAGTGCAATGCTTAGAAAATAAGAAAATTCAAAGATGTTTTACACCATAGCTTTCCAATCTACCAATCTATGGTTGGGTAGAATGTGGTGGTTATTTCTTCATTTGGCTCACTGTATAAATAGTTTCTTTAATATGTCCAAATATTGCATACTAATGAGCTCCAGTGATACCTGTTTTAAATGCACAAATGTGGTTTGATGATATTTATTATTGTCTATTTAAGATATGGAGCATGTATTTGTGGCTTGTGATTTAAGAACTAGATCATGTACTCTAGTGCTGGAAATGATTTTGGTTTTGGGTAAAATGCTTTTATGTTTATCCATTAGGGTTTACAGGATCTGGGAGGGTTGCTATAAGGAAATATCATTCAATTGTTTATTTGCAGCCTACGTGAATTTATCGAGTACAAAAATGTATTGACCTATTTATTTGACTGTAACTTGCATTACTTTTATGGCTTGCTAATGGTGTAACAATCGTGCTCTATTTTGAATGGCTATGACTGCATGGGTTATGATGTTTACTAATGGGAAAACCTCCCTACTCTATTTTAGTTAACTATGACTGCATTTGAGATAGGGTTTATGAAGGGTGACTTCCTTGCTTTGTTTTAGTTAAGGGTGATTGCATTTGTTATAGGGTCTACCAACGATGTAATGCCCCAGCTATGTTCTATTTTACTATAACTTTTTTGGTCTAGATGGCATCCTGAGAAGGTAATCCTCATGCTCTGTTATGAAAGAATGAGATTTGGATTTAGTTACTTGGTCAATTCTTTGGTGCATTACTACTCCTCAAAGGAGTCACTTCTATGCCTCGGGACCCCACTCTCAAATACCAGTGGTAATAGACCCCTATAGAGAAGCTTGAGTGTGGTTTTGGGTTTAATCCTTCCCTACTTATTGATGTTCTATATAATACTCTTAGTCCTTAGATGAAGATAAATATCTGAAAGAAATTTTTGGAAGCTAGCTACTATCTCCCGCTAGAATTTCCCCAAGCTTGAAACTAACCTAGGAAGAAAGCTCAATCCTAAGGCTATGAGGCTGCAGACAGTGGAAAACTCCTGGATTTTACCTCATAAAAATCACACAGGAACATATTAAAATTGACTAAGAAATGAGTTTTTTTTTCAACTCGTGTAATGTCACTAAAATTTGAAAAAAAAAAATTTAATAGACTAGTCAAATACTACCTGAACTGGACATTATTTAAACTCATGCCGAATGTGTCATACTTTTTTTTACTGCATTGTATTGTCATTGTTGGAAAAAAACCACCAATAAAGCCTCATCGACAGAGTTTCTCACTCTATCGACGCCCAATCAGCACGATCTCCCTAAGCACCAGTCGAGATAGGTTTCACCCAACCTGGCAACACTCGCGGAGCAGATGAAGTCTCACCTGAGATGTTCGAGGAAGAGCTGTCAGAACCAAGTTTTCGACAATAAGAAGGAAGGACAGGGCATCAATGACTCAACAACATAATCATCAGATTCTTCAGAGATAGTTAATTAGTATCACATAATTCATCACAGATCTATCAGCATAACTAACAAATCACTAATAGATCATGTCATCCACTTATTCATCGCAGTAGTGTCATTCATTCATACAACAGATTCAGTAAACATCCATCATTGACATCACAACACATAAAGACAACAAAGAAATAAGAGACAAGATCAATTTAGGGTACCATCGGTCATGTCATATTACTTTTGCGCAACAGATCCATATCATACAGTTCTTCTCCATAGCAGGAGAATGCTCACAACCCAAGATTCAATAGTTGGTCACCATAGATAGAGCCAAAACTTCTCAAGAACAAAATGAAGCGACAAGATCACACATAATTATCAGATCACCAAATGGATTGATCGATTGATTTTCCGCATCAATTATGATTTACAACTGCAATTATAACTCTATATATAGGCTTGCGCCTTTACCTCCAAGGTCCACTTCTAACTAACTTCTAACAAACTAGTGACTTATATCCACAAAATGTGGTCAATCGGTACAAAATTGCATAAGAAATTACAAAAATGGCTATTCTTCCTCCTATCGCGTTGATTTCATCTTGCATGGTGTCACGTGAGCTTTCACAACCTCCGTGGTGCTGCGCAACTCACTTACTAAAAACCCTTGCCAGCAGGCCCCCGACACCATCTTTTGGCTCATCCTCAAGCCACGTGAGGTAGATAGGGTGTACTATGTTGTCTTGGTATTGAATTCCTCAAACTGCTGCGAGATCTCATGAACTTGGAGCTAGACTTATTTAGCTACATCTTGAAAATTTAGAAAGTCCTTCTTCACTGGGTGTGCCTCCCTAACCTCGCTATGCACCATATGCCTACCTTTTTGTACCGCTTGTAGCGCAGCGAATGCTTTGACAGCCAAATTCCCGCCGTTTTCTTGGAATTCATCTAGTTGGGTGTTGCACTCACACTAGCATTCTTGGGCTCTAGCAGCTACCTGCTATAGGTCCTTCAACTCTTCAAAACACGTAATTTGAACCATGAGAGGCATTTCTCTGAGCGACATCTTCAACGTCGTCAACTGAGCTTTAGGTTCCTGTAGTTGCATGGTCAATTGGTCCAGGTGTTATTCCTAGATGACACTCTACTAGAACTGTGTTGTTGCCTCAGTGATTGTCTTTGCTTCCTACTCCATAGCTTCAAGATGGGCCGCAATATCTTCAATGGTATTTTTTCGCTCAGCAATCTGCTCAGGAGGAATCTCGGTGTAAATAAGGGAATTCAACATTTTGTTGGGAAACTAGAGCTGGGAAATAACTTCCCAAAGTCGCATGGCCTTGGAAACTATAGTGAGTTCCATCTTCCTTTCGTATATGTGTTGACATGCCTCATGAACAGCTTGCTCAACCACGCTGCAATTAGCACAAAGATGCACTTTCTCGACAATGAGGCGATCTTGCTCCTTGTTTAACTCAGTGATTTGTTCGGTGGATTTTCCCTGTAACTCTTCCTATGCTTGCTTCAATGTGGCAATCTCCTGTTCCTTTTCGTCTGTAATATTCTCTTTGACCTGTCGCAGCTCATGATCTTCTTCCTACAGCTTCTTAGCTGCATCCTGTGACTGCACATGCCCATCGCTAAGCTCCTTCTTCCTGTCATCCAATTCCTGGTCGATGACCTGCTGCAATTGCACTAGAACCTAAGTAGGTAACTTACTGAGATCAAAAGCAATGCTCGGTGATGGCTGCAATAACAAAATCACTTCTTTAATTCCCTTGTCAATTACAGTCGGGGAATCTTGAACGTTCCTAGCCCACGGCTCGATGCTAATCGCCGAGAATTCCTGCATTACAGCCCTCTCTGGTGTCATTTTTGAAACAACATCATAAAGAGAATCTAACTTATCTCTTACCATAGTGAACCCTTCTTGGTTTGACTAATGTATGGTTTGCGACATGGCATCGGATGAGTCCATGAAAACCTTGATGAGTCGCTGTAGTTGGTTCTGCATCATAGAGCAGGTTCTACTTCCCGCGTCAAGGTCAATGCACCTTTTGATTTGGGTCTCCTCCAAGATACGTTGCACTTCTTGATCAGATTCCATCGAGGACTCTCCATCATAGTTGTAAATACTTTTCTCTCCTTAGACAGGATCGATAGGGGCATCTACTGGAGGCCCCATAGATATCTCCTCCATGCTCACAGGTTCATGCCATTCAATTCACCACTTCTGAACTATGGCATCCAATTCTTCATATACGATTTTATAGGCCATAGGACTCCATTTCTTATCGGGGTCCCATCGCACCTGGATATAAATGAAACGAGGCCTGATAGAAAATAGAAGGATCCTTTGATATTTGAATGGTACGGTACTGGATAACCAGGGAACCTTGACGGCTGTGGCTAGAAGCTCTTCCCAATATACCAAAAAATGGATCACATAGTTTGTCTGTCGAATGGGCTCCTCGACCCACCACAAGTTCTTATACCGTGTGCCTTTGCACATTTCCATAGCAGCGACTCACATTGGCTAGTAGTCCTGTGAATCCCTCCATGTGACTAATGCAATGAGAATCAACAACCAACTGTAGGAAAAAGGTTGTTCCCCATCGTGAGTGGCGACAAAATCTTCTAGCAATTGGTTTAACAGAAAATGGGACCAGTTCATATGTACGACCTCAGTGCAGTTTTTTGCTCACACAACCACGCTCGAATTTCATTGGACGAGCCAATTCTTCCTGATGATATTGGTGGCCAAAATGCATGCCTCAATACGTATTTCCTGCTCATTAATACTGTCGATGCGATAGGCGTGGCCATCGCGCTGCAATCCAAATCTCTCCTTCAATTGCTGGGAAATATTTTTGTGATTGTCTCGCCCTCTGAGATAATACGCCGGATCTTCCCTGGCTTTTGGTAATCCTGTAATTTCTAAAATTAGGTCGATCATGAGAGGAATAGGTTCATTCAACCATGGTGTCCCACCATGAAAGCATGCCAACAGTTGTTTGATGCATGCATGTGCTTTATTCAATCACCTAAAATGAGGGATGTTAATGAGCCCAACAACCCAGACTTATTCAAGCATTGCGCCCATGGGTGAGGAATACGTTGGATAGGCGCACCAGGAACCATAGGAAATGACTGGTGAGTTCCATCCACTACATCATTCAGTAGCAACAAATCATGGTCTTCATACTTTATCTTGACCAAGGAAGGTATGATGTCCACCAAGCAAGTCATCCCGTTTAGTAGGGGCGACAAATTCAGTGGATACTTTTGATTCTTGGTGAGCTTCTTTGGCTTCATCCCGGGTCACGTTGGAGTGACATATCTAAGGATATCATTGATTGAGATGCCCCTGGGCACTACAGACTCGATAGCTCCTGAGCTTGATGGTCTGGTGTGTGAAGTTCCCTCCCCTTGCACCCTAGTGAAAGTGCGCGTTTGTCTCTTTTGCAGCGGAGTAGAACTGGTATTCTCGGCCTTTTGCTTCTATTTAGGGATAGAAGAGAATATGACTAACATGCTTATGAATTCCTCTATGATATTCATGGGTCGAGCGGGGGATTCATACTCACTTGAAATCTCGACTTTGTCAGGATTGCTCAACATCCTGCACTATGCAATCCTCACAATGCGAATGAATACATTTCAATTTCACTCCTTTCCTATCGCATGGAATTCTGCTACTAAGCTCAACACCTCACTCGATTCAACTGAAAAATGCCTTGTTTCTGCCTCCCACAATGTATTATAGCGAATTACTAATCCAATCTCATCATTTCCAAATACACCGTGTCCATCATCACCAAATCCATCATTAATGACCCCAAATATACCGGTAATCTCATCTCGCTAACGTTTGGATTGGTCATAAATGCGCATCGATTCATCAAGTGCCACTGGCTAACTTCTTTAACTGTCTGTATTTATTGCTGATTTGACCAACTCGTAGCCCTGCGGCAGTCACAGGTGGTCTTCCTGACAGCGCTACTAATTTCTATCCTTGTGCTATCCTTTCTTCTATCTACCTAGTCTATATATATATATATTCACCCTTGCGCAGTGCCTCAAGCATTGCGCGGCTCGGGCCCTATCCTATAGGGCTTCAAGCAACTTCCATTCACAATGTTAGGCAACACCACACCATCTAATTGTTGTAATTGAACTGCATACCTAGAAGTAATTGAATGAACAAGATATGGGACTAACCAATGCATCTATAACTTACCTAGATGCTTCATGAACTTACTGTTGTATAACAACACCAAATTTCCCTATGTAAATTGCTTATTCTTAATGTGGCGATCATGCCACGCCTTTTGTCGATCCTTCTCGATGCGATGGTGGAAACTTGCAATGAAGCAGTCCTCTTCAATTTGGATCAACTTTGTGATGCGCTCATCTAGTGCTTGCTCATGCAGGCATCATCCAACTTTCTTAGGTCGACACAAATACGAGCCTCTCCAGTCTTCTTGTCCTGAACCACCATAGGGCTTATCCATTATGATGCTTCGATAGCCTCAATGATTCCAGTGTCCAACATCCAGTCGAGCTCATCCTTGACATGTTCTTTGTATCGCGGGATCAGTCGATACGGCCTTTGTCACACATGTTTCACGTTTTGTTTCAATGGGATTTTCATCTCCCCTAGATCCCCTAATATCCCTTTCATTTCTGAAAACCGTGTCAGAAAGAGATCCTGGAACTTGTACAGCAGATCTATGATCTATGCCATTGTTTCATCGTCCCAATAGTCCCAAATATTAGCAAAAATTAGGTTCTCTTCCATCCCAATGTTAAGTTTTCTGAGCTTTAGCAGCTGACTCATGGGGTAAGTTGGTATGTATGGTGCTGCAACATTGTGACTTCCTTATGATTATGGAATATTGACATTTTGCAACTCATCATCATATTCAGGTTCTCCAAATAGATTGCAACATGCCATCATGGATTGCATATAACACTACGCATGCGAATCTAGAGGGTATGCAACTGGTACAACCTTCAATACTACATCACAGATGAGTTTGAGTGCATTGTGGACCTCAGGGATAGTATCCCAGAAACTAAAAGTATGCACAAAGAAAACCAACAACTCCTCCTAGGTATTTATGGTTATGCGGAGTTCTACCGCTACATACTAGGATCTAGGCATCTTGTCCAAAGTATGAACAAAAGCATGGACCCACTCATCCTTGGGTCATAATGCCCATAGGGCCTGACATTCCATCAAATGACCAGTGGGGTCATTCTTCCCATCATATATCCCAGCATGATAGATCTCTGAATCACCAAAGTGCACCATCATCAATCATCGACACTGTGCCCATTCATGGATTGCGTGACCAGTCCACACTTTCTAAAAGACACCTCATGCAGCCAATTTTGAGAATTTTCTAAAGCATCATCAAAATCATAGGAGGTAGAGCTAGCACTGTGCCATCTGAGTTTTCCATCGATGGTAGGGTGGATATAGTCTTCGGAGATATTGTAGGCATGATCCTAGCCTCTACCAACTTCATCCTTGATAGGTTCAATATACCGACGTCCCTCATGAGGTTCCATGGGAGAAATGACCCTGATATCTTGGTTTTTGAATGTCATAACCCACTTCTTGAAATTGATAACTACCATGCTATCATTGGCCCATCCAATCCCCAGTAGTGCAGGATAAGAGCCTCCACCATCAACTACTTCAATAACATCAAAATCGGCATATGTATTCATACGTTCGACATCGATGACCAGGTTTGAGACAAGGCCAATAGGCTGAACATTGGCCTGATTTGATAGTCGTAGTTGCATAGTGGACCATCCCAATGTTGGATTTACCATTAGCTACCAAGTCTGCTTGGTCAAAATATTCACATCCGACCCAAGATCCAGTGTAACTGAATCGACTTCATAGTCCCCGATATGGATGTTCATTCTCATCTCTTTTCCTATCTTTCTCTTCTAGAGGGAATTCACTATGGAATCCTTCATAATATTTTTCCAGTGGTATAACAACTTCTCAATCTCAACAAGAGCCTCGGGATCTCTAGCTAGTGATAGACAGCTCTCAAAAAACTGTTGCAAGGTACCATGCTGTCGTGATGGTCCTGCCTCTACGGATGGATCAAAAGCAGATGGCATTTCAGCAACAGGTGACTTACCCAGATTTCTCCTGATTTCATGCTTGGAATAAAAGAAGTCATCTTTCTCTATCACAATATCACATGCTTCCTTTTCAAAACCATCAAACCAAACCTGTTGATGTGGTCCATCTTCTCCAGTCGTCTCACATGTAGGAGTGACAACAATAATGTTGGCAGCCTAGGTTCTGGGTTCTACTAGAATCGTTGCAATCGTTGATCCTTGATTATGGTTCTGAGCTTAGTTTAGGGGTGGATTTTGATTCGGCGGTGGGTTCATAGGATGATTTTGAGTCTGTAGCGAGATTTGAGTTTGATTTTGCAATGGCTGCTGGTTCTGTACTTGGTTTTGGTTTTGAAACTAGTTTTGATTATGCAGCTGAGGGATGTTTTCGTCCTGCCACTTCGCAATCAACTAAGGGTAATTTTCAACATTATGCTCGCTTGCTACGCAATATGTACACTGAAAATCAGGACACTCCCTCTGGTAGTGCTTGAGTACTCCATAGTTGTAACACTTGATTGATTCTCGACCTCCTCCTCCCCCTCATCCGAAGCCTCCTCCTCATCCCCTAAATCCTCTTCAAAATCCTCCTTACCATTGGAACTGTGGTTGACCTACTTGTTGATATTGTGGTTGGGCTAGCTGTTGTGGAGGATTTGGTTGTTGTTGAAAGTAGTGCACTACTTGAACATACCGTGGTTGAGGCTGAGTGATTTGCGGTTCCAAAAGCGCCTGCGATGTGAACTGTTGTTGCGAGTGCGATGAAATAAACTTCATTTGCAGAGGTTGTGTATACTGCACCTGGGATGTTGGTTGTTCCATCTTCGGTTAAGGCTGTGACTGCTGGATCACGCGGGTATCCTTGCCCTTCACAAAGTATGAATCATATGTTCTCTTTTGAAGCAAGTCATAATATTTAAGTCTTTATCCTCGTGCCCTACTGAGTGACAAAAGGTACAATACAAACTTTATGCCTTCGTAACCATCTTCTGCATGTAGCTACAGTTTTCGTGTCGATGCACATATACCTGACATACGTGACACCATGGCACACTAGTGCAACTCAAGGGCTTTGGTGCTACTGAGAGAAAATAATTTCAGAAAGTTGGACAGGGGCCCTTGGTGTTTCCATCCGCATGACACCATGTGCACCAAAGGTCATCACGTCCTTCTTTTCCCTTCTTGATATCTTGCAACTAGAGTGTCAAATTTTCTAGCTATGAGTGAATCTGGTTCATGCTGACTGCAGTCTCCCCAATAGGCAAAGCTTCTAACTTCATTGGGATCTCCATAGCCTCATAACGACTATTGTATGTGCAAGACCAGCGTAGTGATGAACCACTCCTTATGCTGAACATCGGTCATTTTGAAGTTGACTCAGGCCATCAAAGTCTTAAACCGTTGATCAAAATCCCAAACAGTTTCATTTAGGAACTGCTTGATCTCTTTGAGTTTTGTAATATACTGGGCCTCATATTTGGGTTTCTTAAATTATGCAAATAGCCCTTCCCAGATATCATTTAGTGTTTTTTTCATAGTTCCCTGATGAACCTGCATGAATCTCATGTACCAATCAAGCGCACAACCCATAAGGGTGGTCACCTACTGGATTTTCTTAGTATCATCGTCCACGGTTTGTCTGGAAGTCCAAACTTCTTGACACAAGAACGAGTATTGCTCTGTGTCATTAGTCCCATTTCCATGGAATATTGGTAGCTTCATCTCGTCGCCTGCCATTCTGGGCCTTCTTCCTCCAAATGGTGCTCTACTACTAGACTGCTGCTGGCACATTGGACAAGTCAACATAGAATGTGCTTTTCTACTTGTTGGTGGAGTAGTGCGCAGAGGTGTGGACATGTTACTACTGGGGTTTGAGCTTACTGGTATCCTAGGCATAGCCTAGATCTAGTCTTCCTCGTCTTCACTGTAGGGTCACTTCGTCCCATGTGGTTGTTTTTTGTGGCCTTGCATTTCTATCACAGCAGGACCTTCCGCTGTCCTCTGCCTCTTCTCTTGGTGAATCCTTGCTCCTACCCTCATACTACCACTTGTTTCCTTGGCAAACCTCACAGTCTCATTAGAACTCATACCCATCTACCCCTTATCTTCCCATTTTCCTCCCCCTTTCATCACAGTTTCCACGTCTTCCGCACACCAGAGTTCCACTACTCGAGGAGCATTTTTAGAATACCCTTCTTGCAGACAAGCATCTTAATAGATAATTTTAGAGGTAGCAAGAACCTACCTCATGGTCCATTGAATAACTCTCTTTCTGCTTCATTGTTTGACTTATTGGTATCGATTACAAATGCAGTGATGTATCTTTCCAGAATACTATTCAGCCATACTTCGACAACTCGCGATGCTTTGTTGTCAGTTTCTTGCAATTCCTAGATCAATTCAGGGGTCCAAGATGTCGGCTTCCCTACTTGATGGTTGTTCTTCTTATACGTGAACCATGCTAGCCACTCATATAGTATGATAGAAAATTCACAGAAGAACCCTTCATGGGCACCATCGTAGATATATCTGGCTAGCTAATCATTTTTCGAAAAGTTCAGATTCTTATTCTTTTTTTCAGTAAACTCTCACATATTTTGGTCGAACAAATATTCAATCTATGGTTTAGTTGGATGCCACAACATATTCTCCCTTCAGTCACAACAAGGTCTCGGCAATGGAACCAGTTGTTGGAAAAAACCCACCAACGAAGCCTTGTCGACAGAGGTTCTCACTCTATCGACACCCAACCAGCGCGATCTCCCTCAGCATCAGCCAAGACAGGTCTCACCCTACTCAGTAACACCCACAAAGAGGATGAATTCTCACGTGAGATGTTCAAGGAAGAGTTGTCAGAACCAAGTTTCCGATAGTAAGAAGGAAGGACAGGGCATCAACGACTCAACAACCTAATCATCAGATTCTTTAGGGATAGTTAATCAGTATCATAGCATTCATCACAGATGTATCAACATAACTAATACATCGCTAATAGATCGCATCATCCACTTCTTCATCGTAGTAGTGTCATTCATTCATACAACAGATTCAGTAAACATCCATCATTGACGTCACAACACATAAAGGCATGAAATAAATAAGAGACATTATCAATTTAGGGTACCATCTTTCATGTCATATTAATTCTGTGCAATAGATCCAAATCATGTAGTTCTTCTCCATAGTAGAAGAATTCTCACAACTTAGGCTTCAATAGCTGGTTGACGCAAACAGAGCCAAAACTGCTCAAGAACAAAATGAAGCGACAATATCACACATAGTTATCAGATCACCAAATGGATTGATTGATTGATCTTCCACATTAATGATGATTTACAATTGCAATTTTAAATCTATATATAGGTTTGCGCCTTTACATCCAAGGTCCACTTCTAACTAACTTCTAAAAACCTAGTGACCTATATCCACAAAATGTGGTCAATCGGTACAAAATTGCATAAGAAATTCCAAAAACAATTATTCTTCCACCTATCGCGTTGATTTGGTCCTGCGTGGTGTCGCGTGAGATTGTGCATCCTCCATGGTGTTGTGTAACTCACTTACTCAAAACCCCTGCCAACAGTCATAAGTTGTTCTTACTTTATTCTATGTTTTCCCGATGTTGTTATTCATGAAATGTTGTGCTGTCCTTATGTGGTTTAATATTTGAATTGATAGTTATGTATTTATGTGTATGTTGTCTCTATTTCTTACTCATTGATTGTAAATTTTGATTATTTTTTTATGAATAATTTTGATCTAGCTTATGTTTGTCAAGGGGTGGAGTGGAAGGACTTGTTTCCCTTGTAAACACCTGAGAAGGTAACAATTTATACTTGTCGCTAGAGGGATTACTTAGTTCGTTTGGAACTAATGCACTTCTTTCCTTGTCGTGTGCAGGTTCCCTTAATGACGGAAAACTGACTATGATGGTGACCTAAAGACATACTGTCTATACTGCTTGGATGGCGAATAAACTTACAGACTTGTCCTATTGATATTATTACGATCGTTTTACGCAAGGCTGGTGTTATTAGCTTATGTCCCACTAGTTACTATTATTGTTTTTATGGTCTTATGACATTGGTTTACTTACTCGTGCACTTTAATAATTTCATGGCATATGTGATCATGTACATGGCTTATCATTTTATAACATGGTCCTTGGTTTATTTAAAGTCCTTGTGTATAGTTTATAAGCCTAACAATAGTCGTCCATGGCATATTTCATATGCCATGGATTATGGCTATACCCTAGGTATTTGATATGCATGTTGGGGTTTATATGTTAGATAGGGTTTAAACGTTGCTCAGCGTTGGAAGGTGGCATGAACTAAATACTTTGGGTTTTGATTTGTGGTAATGGGGGCCAGGGTGGCCAATTAAATGTGCATGGGAAATTGTTGGTCTCAAGCTTAGGATTTAGACTAGCATGACGACTTGTTTCATTTGCGATAGGGATGCGTGAGCTCTGCCTCTGGTCTACTCTGTGGCATGGAGCTTTGGGGTTCAGCTGCATTGAAGGTTTAACAGCATTATAATGTTGTTCAATTTGGCATTTATGGTATACTTCTCATTGTAGCTTGGTTTTCGTTTGCTAGTTGTGCGGTTTGGACAGCGTGGGTCATGGGTCTCCCTGCTAGTCAACACAATACCCATTACGAGTAATCCCTTGTTGTAACAAGTATAAACTTGTTCATTATCTTTTGTGGGTGTTTGTGATAGAGCTAGAGGCTCATTGTTGGTTAAGACCTTAGTCTGGGTTTTAATGGTTGTGATTTGGAAGGGAATGTCTATAGAAAAATATGTAAGCATCAGAGATGCATTTAATACTTGGGGTTTTCATTGGGGTTTAGAATCTTTGGGCTGGGACTAATGTATTTTGATTTTGTAATATTATTACTCTATCAGTATCGTTGGCCAGGGTGAATACTTGCAGGCTCTGCGATTTGTGAATATTTTTATGTTTTGAAAATGGCGACAGGACCATCACTTGCAATGGTGCAAGGCCTTGGATACGTGAATATGTAAATTATTATTTAAGTTGATCAAGGTTATTTGTACAACATTTACATACCGTGTGTATTTATGGTTATGGTTCTTAGTTTGGTGCTAGATTGACTTTGTGTGGTCTTGTAATTCTTGTTTAACTGTTTATATGGATTGTTAGCAGTGTTATTTTGACCTTTGGAGCCATGCCATAGATGGAAATGGTGTTATTGCCATTTAGAGTTTCGACTGTGTAATAAATGAATGAAATATCATTTTTATGGTTTAATTTGTAGTTGTAGTTCTTACCTAGGTATTTAAATGTAAGAGGCTATGACTGTGGCTTCATCCTTTTGAATGAGTATCGTTGCTATTTGCTTAACGTTGACAGGATTTTAATGGGTTATGATAGTGTTTAACGTTTTGGAAACAAATGGTCGTGAGCCATGAGTTGGTTATAGCATGTAAATAAATGGGGGTTTTAGCCTCTATGTAGAGATATGTGAAAATGTTTTATGGCCTATGAATGCAAATTCAATAGCGTGGTCTGTATAGTTGACAGATGAAACGTTACTACGTTTGGTAGGATATTAGAGAATCCTACATGATTCAATATGGTAAATTTTAATTGTATTACGGTAAACTCCATAAGATTCAATCATGGGTCACGATGGTTGTAAATGATGGTTATTGTAAAGGCTTGTTTGGGCATTCATTCCTACAGGAATCGATCCTGCGACCTATGTTTACTTATGCTATGTTTTATTGAGTTCCGTAAATAATAAAGTTATGGATTGATTTATTATGTTGCAAGTTTCCGTATGAGTCTATGATTTGGATAAATGTATTTTTTGTATTAATTATATTTTTTGGTTATTAGGAATGAGATTGATTGTATTTAGGATTTTTTTATTTATATCATGAACTTCATACCATTAGATGGTCTCGATATCTTGACTGTATATTTGATTTATGGATTACTTTTAATAATGAGAAATGGTTTGTTTATAATCTTAGTTCTTTATAATATGTATGCATACCCTGAGAGGTCTTCGATGGTTTTAGTTTGGAATTCATAGCTTTATTACTTTGGTTATGGTTCTATTTAAATATTATGCTAATGTTATCGGTGCTAGTTAGTTTATTTATAATCAATATAGGTATGCTGGCAATATGAAATCTGCCAATAGAATACATAAGTAAATATATATATATAGGTTCTCTTTTAAGTAGTTCTAGATCTAGGGAATAAAATAAAATATAGGAAATGAAATGCAGAAAATAAAATTGGAAGAACAAAACCCTTGAATATCTTTAGACGGGAAATAAATTGCAGACCTAATGTTTAGAAATAAAACATAAAATATCCTAAATAGGAAATAAATTGTAGACATAGATTTAGAAGTAAATCATAAACTCTTAAGCTATAGAACAAGAAATAACTGTCATAAATAAACTAGGGAACAACATCATTAAATACTTAACTAGAAAATGTACTAGACAATGAAAGGAAAAAATCAAGAACCTCATACCTGCAAGGTGATGCTATTTCAATGGCTAAAAACTTGCACATTCAATTAGCCAGCATTAACAAACTCATAGACAGATCTGACTTCTGTATAGATAACTGGATCACTTCAGAACAACCACATTCCACCCAACCATGACCCGGAACTGTTCCTAGTTTTCATCTAGAACCCCCTAAGCTGGTTCCAACATGCAAGTAGCTTAGAGCTCCTACGGTAAGGCTTCCCTAACTGGGATATTAGGTCTAAATCAGTTCTTCTTTTTCCTCTTAGGAAAATGTTCTGCAAGAACTCTCTCAAGAATAATGAGGCAGAATAATGAATCACCAAAAAGATGGAAGATCCTCAAGCCTCTCTTTTCCTTGGGTATTTAAAGGAAGACTTTTCAGTCAAAGGGGCAGTTAGTTCAAGAATCATTTGATTTCTTAATTTAATCCTTTTATTTAATTGAGGCACTTTTAATTTTTATCTTAGGAGCTTTTAAGTAGTTCCTATTTGGACTCTTGTAGGTATTATATTATTTAATTATATTTAAGTAATAGTAATAATAATGGATGGAGCCTTTCTTTAATTCTTATACTATTAATATTATTACTATGCTTACTCTTTATACATGTCATGTATAAAATATATACTTATATATATATATATATATAATTTGTTAACATTTATCTTTAGGTATCCTATAACATGATCCCTAAACTTAGGTCACTTTCTTCATTAAGGCCTTCAGGTAGGTGGTTAGGTTTACTAGGTTAGGCAACTATAAACATCCTTGCATGTTGGATTCCATATAACATGGTAGTTCTTCAGTACTTGATGAGATACCGAAATTCAAAATTTTATTTAATCACTTATAAATAAGTCATATGAGATGAATATTTTACGCGATTCATTTTCACTCGACATAATTAATTCTTTTCAGTAACTCCTAGCACTTATCTAGAGCCCATACTCAACGATAAAAAATAGGGAGTTACAAACTTAGTGCAATTCTAGAGCTTCTTGCTCAACACTAAGGCTAGGTTGTACTTGTAGGATGCACCTAGAGATACAATGGCCAAGGATCTAATGTTCCATGGCTTATGCTTAACATCAAGTTGGAAGGCTCTAGGGATTATGCCCAACACTTTCAATTATATTTTCATGTCCTTCATATCTTCCTGCTCAACACAAAGGTTTTCATAATTCATGTGTTCCAAAGCTCCTCGCTCAACACAACATAAACACTCATGTGCTCTAGAGCTTCTCGCTCAATAGAAGATAAACACTCATGTGCTCCAGAGCTTCTCGATCAACACACACATTAAAATACTCATGTGCTCAAGAGCTCCATGCTCAACATAAACATCTCATCAATCATGTCTTCAGGGTCCACACCCAACACATAAAATCATACCTAAAACACATGTAATTGGCTTGTGCCCAATATATTAAACAAATCATCATGTTCATATGCAATGGGGTCCTAGACCCAATATACCAAAATAAAACATCAAAGTAACATCATAATAAATGGGCTTGTGCCCATAAGTGTTAAGTCAAAATTAGGGATATTAAAACCCACAACTTGCATTGTGGAAGCAAACAAACGTGTAAATTTTTTAACGAATGTGAGTGTTTTCGTAACCCGCAATCCACATTGCGGAAGTAGAAAACATGTCAAAATATATAAATAAATGAAGGGTCTTCCACAATCCACAATTCGCATTATGAAATCGGAACTTGAAATTTTGAATACTTAAGGTTTTTTCGCAACCTGCAATTTGCATTGCAGAAAACAAATAGTGGAAGTTAATATTATGAATATTTAAGTGTTTTCTGCAACTCGTAATCCGCATTGCAGAAAGAGGAAATCGGGAGTTGTTTTTTTAAATAGTTAAGTGTTTCTGTAATCCGCATCGCAGAATGTAGAAGCAGAAAGGAAAATTAATTAAAGTGTAACGGTTTCCACCATCCGCAATCCACATTGCGGAATGCAGAAAGAGGAAAGTATGCTGGTAATATAAAAATATTAAGCATTAATCCACATAGAGATTAATGGTTGGGTATCGACGCTGCAAGTGATTGACGGCTCATAAGAATCACATGATACATGCTTGCAGAAGGAAATGTCTATATCATTTTATGTACGCTTCTGCAATTTGAAATCCACATGCGAAAGCAGAGTTATAGAATGAAAGGCTCATTGTGGAAAGGTCATTGCGAAAGGATACATGTAGAAGGAATAGTATGGAAAACTTGGTAGAAATACTAAGTCTTGGGATTTAAACCAGTTAGGGTTTAGGATGAACCTAGAATATTTATTTCAAAGAGTTTGCTTGTGTCTTCGCTGTATGAATGATAGAGAAGGAATATAGGGACTTTGATTTATGATTGACTTATTATGAGATAAGCAATTTTTAAAATTTTTATGCATTTCTGAGAATTTTATATGGGTATGTTTCATATGGTATCAGAGCTATAGATTTCAACCTTGTCGCCTTTTGGGGACATCTAGTTTCCACTAAAGCACACCAAAGTGATAATTGTATTTTTCTTAATGAATCCTGGTTAATGCATGTTGGGTGTGTATTCAAATTGGCAGATTCTGATGAATGATTTCTAATGGATGTATGGATTTTCTTTATGAATGGAATGCTTGCTTAATCTCTGTGAATGGTTGATAGATCTCTGTGAATAAAATGCATGGGAAAAATCTATGTCATCGATAATGGTAAGGATCGAAGTTCCCTTGTAAGGGGTTTCTACAGAAAGGAAGCTGAGAATTAAATCAGGATGAGCTCGGTGGATTCAGGTGAGGACGATTGATCGATTCTTTCGATCAATCAACACTGGGGTTGCATTTGAAAGAAATTGAACAATCCTGATTAAAAGGATAAATATGGATCGACTGTGGGAAATAATCACGAAGTGAACATGAATGGGAGATAAGAGATTTGCAGAGTTAAGTGATGTTCTATTGGATATAGCATATATATAGACGAGATCAAGGCCACAAGAGATCTGACACTACAAATTAATTCTGCAAGAGAAATGTGTAAGGAAGATAACAAATCCATGGGGATAAGGTGGGGTCTGCATCTGATCTCAAATCAATGGTCAGAAAGGAGCCTACACGAAATCAATGATTGTAAAGAGTTGCGGAAGCAAATTTGCAAAAGTTCAACTTTGGGAAAATTTGAATTTGAAATCCGCAATCTGTAATTCTGTGGAAGGAATCTTGCGGAAGGAAACCATGAAATTTCAACTTTGGGAAAGGTTGGACCTGCAATCTGCAATCCGTCATTATGGAAGGGAACTTGCAGAAATTCAGTTGTTGAGACTCAGTTGCGGAAGTACTGAAGCTGAAGAAAGGATTAGTTGTATAGAGACCGAGGTTACGAGAGTTAAACCTACGGAAACAGAGCTACGAAATGGCTTCTAAGAAGAAAATAATTGGCCAAGAAGGCAAATTTAAAGGTGGCTGATTAAAGAACAAGCTAACTCCCAAAGTAAGTTTCAGCGCTAGACATGTCGGATGCCCCGAAAGTAGAGTTTTTTCTCTACATATAATTATAGAGGACCAGAGTTGTGGTGTTGTAGATTCCCTTCCCACAGAAGCCATGAAATTAGACCAATTGTTATGAGAAAATGAATTTCTTGCTATGATAAGGATTTGGAAAGGAAATACTTATCAACTCTTCTCTTGCTGATATATTTATATTTTATAAATTTCATATAAATAAATTTTGGCATAGGAATGTTGGAAATGCAAGAGATTGGATAGGTCATATGCATATGAACCAGTAGGCATATTAATAGATATGGAAAAGTGTAAGAGAAAATGTTTTTGCATGCATCTAATATTGCATAGTGGTAAATTAGTGAGGTTTTACATATGCAATGAACCACTAATGAGAATTATTGTTATTATCGTTGATGTAAATGGTTACAGGACCAAAGACAATAAAAGCATGGTTGAATATATCAATGATATCATTGTATATGACCATGAATGGCCTCGTGACAAAGGGATAGGACAACAAACCTATGATCAATAGGTTGGTGTAAGGGTTTTGTATCCCCTTCTAAGAAACCAATCGATCAGGTAACATCTAGAATAAATGTGGTTCATTTTATACTACGAAATGCTAGCAAGATGTTATCATCAATTAAATAAATTTCATTTATGGTGAACCATAGAAGATAATTGATACATCGAGAGTGTTCTTTGTAAGAAGTTTTAAGAAAAACTTCTACTAAAGTGCTTGAATATGATAATTGTATTATTATGAGAATTGTCAGTTCTAAAAACAATACATCTGTGATAGATGAAAAAGATCATCGATGTAAAACAATGATGTTATACCAATCAATGGTATTATGATTGTGATTTATTACTGGTGGAATAGCTGCAAGTACCAATACCTGGTAATGGAAGTGATATGAGAAATATGTTCTACTTATAAAGTTGAGGAACAATATAACAAGGAAGGATGTACTTGGGGTACATGCATCCCCCCCGACCAGCTAGGAGCTAGTATGCATCCTATGGGGATGCCTAGGTGTAAGACTATTGGTTAGGCTTCTTTCTGCACACACTCACACCATGCAAGGGGACTGGCATGAGAGTGGCGGATCCATAAAGAGAATAAACCCCATGTATTATTGTGTTCGGAAAGGAAGCACCTGAGCTTGGTAAGCCAAAGCTGCCAGTGAGCACCAAAAGGGGTGTTAGGCTCTAGAGTAGAACTGCTAGGGAGCATCGAGGTGAGGTGTTAGTTTCGGTAATATCAGTCAAGTAATATATATACAGGTTGAGGAGGCCTGCATGTGAACTTGTAGTTTTGTGAGGACATGACCCTCATGTATATATATTCATATCAGAACCTCCTAAAGAATAATTCATCCAAGGATTGCTTGGAACATTGATAACTTAAGGTATGTCTAAGTGCATACAAGATAAATTTTTTGAATGAATGAATGTAATATAAATACTTCATTTCAATTCATTAATAGCTAAAATGATAGGCTTAGTGGAAATTATGAGATCATTTCATGAAATGCTATGAATACAAGGAAATGAATTGCATGGAAAATGGTGGTCATGTTTGATTGTTTACAAGAATGTTATATTGGTAGGACATAATTGTAATGAATATGATTGTGCAATTATTAGTAATGGAAGTATTATTTTATTTACATAAATAAGGTAAAAATATCCTGCATTTTTAATGATGCATATAAAATAACTATATAGTGTCCACACTAATTACTTTGTTGTGCAAGTTTGAAGATAACTATAATACCTACGATGAAAGCATTGTATGCAGGGATACAAAAACGTTTATGGACAATTGGAAGTTTCATATTGCAGGAAGAATTGATTGGACATAAAAATATGGTTGTTCTCAATGAAATAAATACAAAACTATACAAGGTGCAAAGGTCAAACGTTCTGAGAAGGATCTCAATGTAGCGAAATCTAATTTATGAATAGAACAGATTGGTAAATTTTGGTTTTGAAATTTTTCTATTTTGGAATTATGTTATGTATGGTTGACCACGTTTTGGGAAGCAACTGTAAGTGATAGAGGTAAGAGGTTCCACTTACCAGATCCAAACAATATGAGGATGGACTCATGGTTGTGAAACCTGATTTCGAGAGGGGACAAAATTGAAAATTCATATTTTGATTTGAGTAACTATGTTACTGATTTTTTTCTTTTAGGAATCATGTCAGGAGACACATTGCACAAAACCAAGTTTTATGGCCTACAAGAGACAAACACAATGACAATGACCTTATATTTGAAAAATGAAAGTAATGTTATGGTTAAGGTTTGTATCATGACATCCAATGTGGACTTCCTTCTTTTGTGTCATGCAGGTGAGGTGATGAAAATATGCCCTTGGGGAAGGACCTAGGGGCTCTATAGTTGTCTGATGTCAAAGCCAGATACCTGTGGAGTTAAAAACGAATGCTTATGAAAATATGTATTTGGTTTATTTATCACCTTATGGATGATATACATTCCTAATATTGCAGATTTAAAGGTTGTTAAATTTAAATATGATACACAAACCTCCTTATGCAGGGAACCATGGTTACCAAAAGATGATAACAACCATAAGAAAGCAATTCTTTAGATCAAATTCAACATAGATTTAGTGGATTATCTGTCTAAATGTTTGTAATTTCAACACGCAACGAATGAACATCAAAATCCATCAGGTTTTTTACAAGCCTTGCCCATTCTTGAATGGAAATGGGAGGTGATATATTTGGGTTTCATCATCGATTTGACCTCAACAAAAAAATCAACATAATTTAATTATGGTTGTATTATAATAAGTTAAACAAGTTTCTCTTCTTACTCCTTTGAATTCAACTTATGGAGTTGTTAATATTGTAGAGATACTTCCGGAAAGAGGTATTTCGACTGCGTATCTAAGAGGGTAATTTTTTACCAGGATGTAAAGTTTACATCAAGTACTTTGAAATCTTTGTCTACAAGAGTAGAGACCTAGATGAGATAGATGGAAAAATAGAATGAAAAGGTCAAGCCATCAACAACATGCTAAAATATGAAGTAAGTACGCAATGTTGGACATGAAGAAAACAATCTTTAGGAATTGAAGGGAGTTATTATGAAGGAGCGCCTCGATTTATGTATAGAATATAGGGAAGAAGACTAAGAACACTATGGATGGTGTTGCAATAAGGGTGAGGATGTAATATCCCCCAACAAATAAACATTTTCTTGTAATATTTTAAATTACTGTTTTTATTTTTTAGATTGGTTGGTCCTCAAAACCACCAACAAGTCCATGAAGGAAAGTTGTAACCGATACATTTTCTTTTAATCAAACAATGAAAGACATGGGAAACCATGTTAAACAAGGAAACTATGCATGCAATAGTGGGGGAAGGTAGAAGGTTTAACCTCAGGAAGTACACCAGGTGCCAAAATGCCATGATGGTGGAGGGAACGCCCTAGAAAAAGAGGAAACACTGTAGTTGATGAATATTCCTTTGGGAATGGGTCGTAGCTACAAAAGACCCAGAACCAAAAATATAAACAGATGAATAGATGAGGAAGAAGGGGACGTCGTTGAGTAAGAAGGAAAGAAGGAGCCCTTGCAAGTGAATACTCTGTGCTAGGAAGTGGTTTCACATTGAGGAACTGGATCTGAGGATGGTCCTGTTTGCTCTGAACACACATAGTTTAGCTAGAGGGTTATTAAGGAAAAAGAAGATATGTTCCTAATCTATGGTTGGGTGGAACGTGGTTGTTTCTTCTTCATTTGGATCAATGTATAAATAGGTTTTTTAAGATGTCTAAATCTTGCATACTAATGAGCTCTTGATATACCTGTTTTAAATGCATAAATGTGGTTTGTTGATAGTTATTGTTACATGTTTAAGAGATGGAACATGTAATTGTGTCCTTGGATTTAAGAACTAGAGCATGTACTTCAATTTTGGAAATGATTTGGGTATTGGGTAAAATGTTGTTGTGTTTATCCATTTGGGTTTTACTGGATCTAGGAGGTTCGCTGCAAGGAAATATCGTTAAAATTTTTATTTGCGGCTTGCATTAAGTTATGGAGTATAAAAATGTATTGATCTATTTATTTGATTATAACTTGCATTGATTTTATGGATTGCTAATGATGTAACACTCATGCTCTATTTTGAATGCCCATGACTGCATGGGTTATGAAGTTTAATAATGGGGAAATCCCCCTGCTCTGTTTTAGTTAACTGTGATTGCATTTGATATAGGGTTTACCAAGGGTGAATGCTCTTCTCTGTTTTAGTTAACCATTACTGCATTTGTTATATGGTCTACCAACCATTTAATGCCCCATGCTCTCTTCTAAATTACTATAACTTTCCTGGGCTAGATGGCTTCTTGAGAAGGTAATCCTCATGCTCTGTTATGAAATACTGAGACTAGGATTTATTTACTTGGTCAATTATTTGGTGCATTATTACTACTGCAAGGAGTCACTTCTATCCCTCAGGATCCCACTCTCAAAGACCAGTGCTAACAGACCCCTATAGATAAGCTTGAGTGTGGTTTTGGATTTGATCCTTCCCTGCTTATTGAAGTTATATATAATACTCTTATTCCTTAGATGAAAATCAATCTGTGAAGGAAAGAGTGGTAGCTAGATACAAAATCCCACTAGGATTTCCCTAAGCTTGAAACTTACCTAAGAAGCAAGATCAATACTAAGGCTGTGAGGATAGAGAAGGTGGGAAACCCTTGTGTTTTACCTAAGAAAATAACATAGGAACAAAGCAAAATTTACTAAGAACTGAGTGTTTTCTGCATCGCACAACGTGCATTACAGAATCATAAAATCATGTAAAATTTGTAAGGACATTGTGGAAAGACGAAAGCGGAAGTTAATATTATGAATATTTAAGGTTTTTCTACAACGTGCAATCCACATTGTTAAAAGAGAAAAGCAGGATATTTTTTTATAAAGTGTTAAGTGTTTCCACAATACACATTGCAGAATGCGAAAACGGAGAGGAAAAAACTTTAAAGTGTAATGGTTTTCGCCATCCGCAATCCACATTGCGGAATGCGGAAAGTGAAAAGTATTATAGTAATATAAAAAGGTTAAGCATTGATCCACACTTATATCAATGGTTAGGGATTGACGCCCAAATTATTGACAACTCATAAGAGTCATGAGAGAAGTGATTGTGGAAGGAAATGTCTGTATTGTTTTATGTATGCTTCCATAATTCCCAATCCACATCCGGAATCAGAGTTCAGAAATGGAAGGCCTGTTGCAGAAAGGTCATTGCGAAAGGCTATGTACGAAAGGACTGTTATGGAAAACTTGGTAGAAAGACTAAGTCTTTGGATTTAAACTAGTTAGGTTTTAGGATGAACCTAGATTATTTATTTCAAAGAGTTTCCTTGTTTCCTTGATGTATGAATGATAGAGAAGGAATATAGGGACTTGGATTTATCGTTGCATAATTATGAGATGAACAATTTTGAAAATTTTTATGCATTTCTAAGAAGTTTATATGAGTATGTTATAGCAGTGCTTTTATTAAAAGTAGTGGGAGGTTCTCTTTCTTTTGATGCATGGTTTTGTGGTTTAAAACCTTTATAATTACTTCCTTGATACCCTTTATAATTATTCCTAGTATTTTTGTAAAACTTAGTATTATTCTTTCTTGGATCGAAGTTATCTTGTCTTTTAGTTTTCCAATTAGGTACATTTTCTCTTTTATTCTTATTCTGATCATAAAAAAAAATCGTTTTTCTCATTTCTTCTTCCAGTGTGTTCAAATTGTCATACTCAATCCTCTCTTTAAACATAAGAGGAAAGCAGCTGAGAAAGCGCTGAAATTTTTGTTTTCATCTATTATATATGGTACATAACAAAGCAAACGTAGGAATTTACTACAAAGTTCCTTCATGGTCGTAGATCCTAACCTTAACTCGTAGAACTCCTTAGTTTTTTCTTCATAGTACTATTCTGAAAGATAATTTCGTTGAAAATGATTCTTAAAGGTTTTCCATGTTACGTAATGTTCTTTTATACCTTTTACTTTTGTTATATCTTGTTACCAAATATCTATTTTTCAAGTTAAGTTATAGATGGTAATTTTCTCCTTCATTTCATTGGAATAGTGTTGGCCGGATATTATGAACTAAGGCCAATAAGGAGAGAGAACCCACTGGGATTGCTTAAAACAATTCCTTCAATGTTTGCATTAGCTACCTCTCGCGGGAACAAATGCCTTGCTTCCTCTTGGGTTTTGTTGAGAGTCTCATAGTTGTATTGGTTAACTTAATGAAATTAAAACTACACTAAGATTTAAAAATAATCTATAATAAATTCCAATAGTTGAAACAAAACAATTTAGTAATTGTGAGACAAAAAAATCTAAAACAGATCTAACACCTACTTAATTAGTAGGTTTCTTGCTATGAGATAAAATTGCAAATCTAAGTTTAAAACCAAATTCTACCTAATTTATACATCCTAATCTATCCTATGCTAACATGCACACTAACATGATTAAAATAAGTCTCATGTATGAGAAGTAAGATTTAACTACAAATTACTTTAAAGAAATTTAGAGTAAAATATAATTATTTAAGCACAACAATATTTCAAAACCAGTAATTAATAAAAACAACTACTTATTCAAATTGCTCATTACATTAGACGATCCAAGAGATCAAAACAATAACATTAAGATTAATCATTCTAGACAAACAAATATAAAATTTAAGTATAAGAATGAATAAAGAAATTGTGTTAAAATTATCTACAACAATTAAACAAAAACAAAAGAACAATAAAAATGTACAGTCTTACTGAAATAATTAAGAAAATCTTGAAATAATACTTAGCAGCAATTACAAGTTACAAGTATCTCTGAATAAAAATTACAGATTTGCTTGCATGTCCAAAAAATTGGTTTTGATAGAATCCCCATCTTCCTTTGCAAACTCTAAGTTACCTCCTGAAACAAAGTACAAAACAATGAAAATTAATTCTGATATGAAGAGACCACTCTCGCAATGTTTTCTCTTATGCTTGCAAACATACAGATTACAAATAAAAACCAAAATAGAAGAACTACAATTCTCTCTTAATCTGTTGAAAAAACCCCTATGTGGCAGCGTCTCCTCCACTCTCCACTCGTCCCAAAGAAAAGTATATAGAAAATGATCTCACAATTCATCTTCTGATCTCTCTTGAGACACCCCCCTCTATGCAAAATATATTGCTCTTTATATAACTCATCCTTCGCTTGGGACTGCACATGAGTCATCTAAATACTTCCAACCACTCTACCCCGAATAGTGAAAATATACCAGACCCATTGAATAACTGGTTGAGATGGAAGATATGCCGAAATGGCTGGGCAAAGTAGAGTCCTTCTTAAGCTTACACGACTTCTTCAGTTAAAATCGACCTGCACCAATAAATGAGCCAATCGAGCAGGTTGAAAGTGATCAAATCCAAACATCTGGACAAATACAGAAACAAGAGAATCTTAACAACGGTCATTGTAACATTCATCAAAATAATCAACCATTGATAGATGCTAATTCCCCAATAGGCAATCATTCGATAGAATAGATAATCTGCAACAGGAATGCAAAGATCAAGGGTATGTGTGACACATGAAGAATTTACATTAATGCAGTAATCAATGATAAGTTAATGAAAACAAGAATAAATAATGACACTCCTAATGACACTAAATTACCGTGTAAGAAAACAACGGCCGGGTAATTATATTGATTACTAGTTTCAATATCCGCAGTAGATGCTTAACCCTAGGTTAATATAACTTCGTGGATGCTCAATACTATTACTTGGATAGTCATTAATATAATACTAAGAATAAGTATTGGATTGGAATATTAATAGTTATCCCATACTTATAACTCGTACTGTTATTCATTGGCGATATGCAATAGTTTTGAGATAATTACATATTTTTTTTGCAAACTTAAATGATAATTCCTTTTAACTTGTAACCTGAATGAATATGTGGTTATATTTAATATGCTCTCTTTCTAGCGAGTTCTCCTTAAAAGTTTATCAAATTTAAATATTTACATAATTTAACTTTTATTTACTCCTTTCTGAAACAGACATTAGATGAAAATAAAAACACACGATAATCTAAATGCATTTATAGGTTTAAAAAGATACAGCTAACAAACCCTTAATAGTATGAATTAAATAAATGATAACAAAATTTAATAATTTATGATTTCAATGATTTCTTTCAATGAATTATTTATTGCTTACCTCTCGTTATGCATTATAAGTTCAAATTTTATAAAGAAGCATAGCATTACATTTTAATAATTGGCAGGTTGTAGAGAGTTTTAGTATAAATTGTGAATTATCTATTTATAACTATACGCGTCTTTCGTTTGATTGGCATAAATATATAACCATAAACGAAATGAGTTAAAAGTCAATTTATTTTTATTTCTTCGTAAGTCAAATCCTAACAAGTAATTGTTTGGAAGAAAAAAAGAAGTTTTAGTTTGAAGCATTTTCTTAAATTAAATTTAAACAATCAATTAATGATAAAGTGAAATTTAAACAAGAAAATGTTTGATCTATTATGATTATGAAAAGATAGTTCAAATAAATCACACATTAATATTATTGGATATAACGTAGTCCAAGCTTAATAATCAACCAGATGCATATAAACTAGATACTTTTGAATGATTTGATTATATGTACATAAATGTTTCTAACGAATTTAATAAGGAATTTAGTTACGAAGAAATAAGATTTTTATAGAAAAAATTGATGTTTCCCTAGATCAATCATCTTGAAATTTAAAGCGTGATCTTTTAAAACGAAACCTGGAAATCATAAAACTAAGATTTCAATCGATTTATTAGAATCATCCATAATGTCAATCAATTCAATCATGTGTCGAAACTGAATATTGATGAGACTGTCAATAGATTATGTGAATTCAACTTGGCCAAACCAAAACATAGAAGAGACTCTAATACGTTAAAATAAGAATAAGCAAAGGTTATTGAGCAGCCTAGTGATCAAAAGATTCATTCAGCAAAAAACATTCGAATCATTAAATTATTATCGCATGAAAGAGAAGCGCAAAAATCGAACATTTAAGAAGCATCCATCAAATCATGAAATAAAAGCAATGATACTTACAAAAATCTGATAGGGTCCTCCTAATTTTTGAGATAATCAAGGGGAGTTATTGGGGTGCCAACAAATAGTTATAGATCTAAAAGTATTTCTTCATCCCAGATAATGAGGCTTAAATATATTCATAAGGTTTGTACTTCTTTTTCTTTTATTACTTTCAATAATTCCACTAGAATCCTAATGTTCTTCTGTGTGGTGTTTAGCTGATTCCTCAATGAAAGTTTCAACCCCATGACTTGAAAGATACATCTTTCTTCCCTTAATTTTGTAAGGTGTATTTTTGGCATATTAAGTTGAGGTTCTTTGTGTTTCTTTTTTTCATCATTGTCTATTTTACCTAGAAAATTGTTATTTAATTTCTCTTGTGATTTCAATATACGTTCATTATCCTTTCTAACTCTTTTTAATTCTGATCTTAGTTCTTAAAAAGTTTGTTGTAACTCAGATGGGTTGTCGCTTTCACTCATTAATATTAACCCATATTTCCCCATCTTTTAGGTTTCTCTCTTCATTGTTCACTGGATTTCTAGGATGAGATTCTTCTTCCACGTGAATTTCAACATATGCCATAATTTCCAGCAAAAATAAAGCTACCCTTATCTTCCTGTTTAGTAAGAGAATTAAACCACAATAAATAAAATTAGGTTTTTGGTTTAATAGCTTCAGTGTTGGGCCTATCCATACCAAGTTTTGTGACCATGCATTGATATTGTTCTATCACACACCTCTAAATGCTATAAATAAATAAAATTTTTGATACACATATAACTAAATAAATAAATCTTGATGTTCCTAGTATGCAATAGTTAGTGTAACATAAGTAAACGTGTCTTTGCTTTGTATAGTCACTCACACAATTTCTAAAATTGCTCTTCCACACGTTGCACAAACTATGGATGTTACAAGGTTAATGATATGCTTCTTTCATACTTGCAGGTAATGTTTTGTTCGTTTTACAATTATCTTGTTATAGGTTTACTAAAGGCTTGCGTATCCCTAAGGCTAAGTCTTGGTCTTCATTTCTTGCCTTAACTATTAAGCATTGATTCTTCAATTGCATATGAAAATATTTGGGAGACTATGGGTATAGTCTTGATCCCATGATTTAAATGTATTAAGGATTAAAAGGACCCAAGGTATAACATTGGTCCTAATGCGCAAGGTTTAACATATATTATGGTTATTGTGTTGATTTACTTGTGTGAACAACGTTGCGACTATGGGGTTTATACCATAGTCGATCATTTCCTTAATGCAATTATTGACATGTTATGATAACCTTCCACCGTGCATTATGATGGGTTATAAATGGTTTGTATAGTGGTCGACTTTAGCAATAAAGTGATTCCTTGACTGGGAGTTGGCACCAGGGTATTTTTTAAGAATTCTAATATTATACTTAAGGATAGTATTCTAGGCGATTGTTTTAGATTAAAAAAACATGTTTATAGATAGGTACACGCATATTAAATACGAAACATAAAATTAGCACCGAAATGTATAAATTATGGTGAATATTATGATAAAAAAACATATTTTATGTAAATATAGGTTATATTACACACCAAATAGCGAATTTATTTTTTGAAAAAAAACCAAAAAAATAGCCAATTGACAAAATTTCGCCACTAAAAATTACCCTAGTTAGCACCGCAGCTAGGAATTTAAGGCTTGCTTGAGAAAGAACCTTGGCCATCCACTTGTTCATCATGATAGAAAGGGTTTTTGGTTAGGGTTTCATGTGTCTTTGTTCTTCCCAAACACTTCATTCTCCATTATTTTGGTTGCTAACTCTCGGGAGCATAAGCTCTTCCCTTATGGTATCTTTGTAAGGTTCTTGTGTGTAAAAACTTGCTAGTCGTTAATGGCATTCCTCATGCTTTATTTCCAAGGTGTAAGAGAGGTTTCCTCGGCATTAATGGTCGCAAAAATCCATATCTTGCGGGATGTTGTGACTCGAACCCGACTACTTTATTCAACCATGCACAACCTTTTACAAGGTAAATAATTTTTTTTGTCTTAACACTACAAAAGGTTCACTACTTGGTTTTTTATAAGTTGTTAGTCTTTAAATACTCACCGTGTGTTTAATTTCTTTACATGAAGAGGAGGGATAATCACATCTAGGAGGAGCCGACCCCTGGCCCTCTCTGCATTCACACAAGGTAATGTTAATTAACTACACTTGTGTTATAATGCCCATTTCTTCTTAACTTTAATATCGTTCTGATTGTAGGTGGGCGTTTCTAGGTTTGGGGATGCCGATGAGTATGGCGACATGGTCACCTCTTCCCAGGATCATGTCTTAAAACAACAAGGTGATAACGACTCCTCACTTTCTTTAATTACTATTTAAAACATGTTTGGTAACTAAATTTTCCGTTTGTCCATTGCATATGGCTCTTGGCTGGGATTTAGGGACATGAAAGAAGTTCAAGTTTTCGACCTCATTGCAAGATAAGTTTATTTTGTATAACTAGCTCAACCATTAGGGTTCATAAACTATCAGACAGAGGGATTCAGAACCTCTCTGTTCCAGCGTTTGTCTTTCAAACTTATTTTGTGTGTGTGTTTATTCTTTGGATTAAAAGATTATTCTGTGATGGTATTAAAAGATTATTCTGTGATGGTATCACATCCACAAGGATTTTGAATCCACATTGTTTAAACTTTGATATCAAAAGGGTAATGTGACCCTTAGGGTGTGCACAAAATTCTTATTTACGTGTTTTTTGGAATTTGTGCATCGCTCAAAGTTTAATGTAATACATGTACTTAATTTAAGTGTATGCAAATGTTGTTTCACGATAGCTCCTATCATGATTTTTGTTAATGGCCTCCATGAAACGATGGTTTTACTACCACATATGGATATTTAGATGTTTCAATTAATTGTAACATATTTGAAATCTTGATTCAAATTATGTAGTAGATTTGGTCTTAATAAGATTAAGATTGAATCCATGTTTTAGCTAGGAAGATAGGAACTAGATTCTTAAAGAAATCAATATTTTATGTTGATACGTTCGACTCAGACGAGGACTACTAGTTATTTAATAGATGGGATATTTGTTTTCAATACTTTGTATAATTAAATATTTACAAATTCATATAGTGCATCTGTATTTATTCCACTAGATCATGATGAGTCCCGATTTGGGAATTCTTGATTTGTTTTGGGGGTTTATGAAATGAGATGTATTTAATATGTTAGAGCCCTATAGAGGGCTCTCTGCTCTTATCATATTAATAGAATAACCATATTATAGTACTTTCGATAATTAGTTTATGCATAGGATTACTTGATTGTGTTATTGGATTTACTTTGTTATGACGAAATCTCTGTAAGTTTGCTTATAAAAGCTAGAAAATTATTATTTCTCTCTGTCGTGTTGTAAATTAACTAAGCTTATATTTAAAACATAATACGATCATGTTTTTAAAATAGTTTATACTAACATACTCAATTGTGAACATAGGCAACTTAATCTATACCATATACTTAGATGTTTCGTTCAATTTTTTTATTTTTTTAATCAACATATAAAGCATAAAGCGTCGATTCGGGTATGAATGCCCAAACAAAGATTCGTTAGGAACCTTACAAATACTAAAACATATTATATTACAGACATTAACATAATAATAGGAAATAATATTGGATTCTAAAACATAATAGGAAAGGTTATTGCACATATGCATAATAGATCAATATTCTATATGGATACATAATAAGATAACTGCTTAAAGAAATACTTCTGATTCATAGATAAAATGGAAATCCTAATGTAACTAGCTTTAAATAGATAGGCAATAGGACAAGAAACCTGGCACCACTATGGGGAAAACATAAATGAAATAGTCGCACCTTCCAACCTACTCCTAGAGCAGTGAAGTCACACTTGCTTTAGAACCCCCAAGCCTGTTCCTTGAACAAAAAGAGAAAAATCCACTTGATGCTTCATCTCTTGCATTATCATATCAATTACCCCTCCAATGCTAGCCTCCTGCTTGCTAAGTTCCTCCCAACCTACTCCTAGAGCAATGAAGTCACATTTGCTCCAGAACCCCCAAGCGTGTTCCTTGAACCAAAAGAGAAAAATCCACTTAATGCTTCATCTCTTGCATTATCATATCAATTACCTCTTCAATGCTAGCCTCTTGCTTGCTAATGGACATACTGTTATATAGCATTTATCATAGTTTTTGGTCATTTATGAGCCTCCTTCACTTTAGGAGTCAACATGGAGTTGTGACCTCATTTTGAGGAAGATACCTCTTACCTTCCACACTCTTTCAACAACTATTTCAGTTTTATCCCATCTAGTATATTAAATTAATACAAGAATAATACATTGCATTTGGTTTTGAACTTTTGTCAAATATATTTTAAAATCAGACTAAAATAAATTATTAAAAAATAAATAACAATTTATTAAATTTGGGTGTATTACACTGTGCGATGATTGTTCTATTGTTGTTTTAGGCTACAACCCTTTCTATTTGAATATCAATTCTTAGGTTAAAGTTGCTCCTGCCACTCAAGGATACGACTTCCAAGAAGGCATTCGTGGCACATAACAAAATATATAGTAGAAAAGAGAGCCTTGAGAAGCATCCTGATTCAGACACTAACTTGCACCCGAATGTATCTGCAATGTCCAAGGCTTCAAGTCAGCGTTCTAACGAAATTCTGTAGACGATCCTTCCTTCTGTAAAATTTGATGTAGTTGAACATGAAATGGAGAAAATTGTTGCTACCTTTCAACCATTAGGCCACAACCCGGGAATTGGTCGCGAGGACCCGCTCGGGTTGAAGCATTGAGCGGCATAAGCTGGCGACGCCATTGAAACACATCCAATTATTTGGAAAGGAATAGCTCACAAATATGTTTTGTAATAAGCCATTGTGTTCCTTATCAAGCATTGAAGCGATGGCTAGCTTGTATAATAACCTGATATTATACAAAGTATTATGTTGCTAACTGTTAAAATCAGATTATGGTGTGATATATGAAGGTTGTATATATGAAATACAACTTGTTACTGAATTATTTTCTTGTATCGATAACCATGTTTCACTGTCAATCGAGGATAACATAGTAGGGTCATGCACATTGGAAAAAAGACGGAGTTCATGGCAATAAATCTATGTATTGCTTAGGTATGTGAATATTTTTCATGGAGTACATAGACGTTATTTTCTCACGTCCTGAAAAATCATAGAGAGTTAGAGAAACCGACTCAATAGCTGAAACTTGTCAGTGTTATATATGTTTAAATAGTTACACTTCACATTTTATTTTTGGTGATTACTACCTAGGCATACTTGTATTTCAAATTTAAAATAAACAATTAAAATAAAACATGTAAAAAATGATTAATAGTAACCAGCTGATGTATAGATAATCAACAATATCTCAGTTTTGACACAATTTAGAATAAATAACATATAATTTGTGGCCAGCATTTGTTCATACGACATAAGTTAAGTAGCTGTGCTAATAACATATATGTCCATATTTCATTATATTTTATTTTAAAAGCATAGGCCTTGTATTTGAATTCGTGTAGCTGATCATCAGTTTATGTTGAAAAAATATTTATTTTATCAAATGAATGTCATGGAGAAGAGTGGTAGAAACAAAGCACAAAACAAACAACAAAGAAAGCAAAGATAAGATGCGGGAGATTTTATATTCCAAACATTAACCTCAAAACAAAGTAAGCTAAAGTATAGACAATTTGCACTTACATTCTAGTGAATTTTTTAGTCAAAATCGGACAAAAATGGTTGAAATGACACTTTTGAGTTGTTGAAATCGAATAATGAGGTTCCCTTGGGATAATTGAGAGAGTTGAATCCATTTCTAGAATTACAGCAATGAAGATTGCAATTTCAACAATGAAAATTGCAATTTCAGCAATAAAGATGTAGCAAGATTTCAGCCAGCTTACCAAAGAAAATGCAAATAGTGATCTTCACTCAAAATTTATGATGAAATAATATTTATTTTATCAAATAAATGTCATAAGAGAGAAAGAAAAAACAAAGCACAAAACAAACAACAATGAAAACAAAGATAAGTTTCTAAATATTTTATATTCAAAACTTTAACCCCAAAACAAAGTTGCTACTCTTTCCATACATTCTGAAGTAAAAGTTATGATATCCCCTTGTATATAATAACTCTTTAACCCCTATTACAACACTTACACAAAAAAACACATAAAACGTGATGCTACATCAGCTAGAACAAAATAGACATGAAATTGCAAAATCAAGGGAAGAATACTTTGTCTTCTACATTCACCAAGCACTATGTATTCTTTTGATAAACCGAATTCTATTTATTTAAACAATAAGGAATACATCCATTCCTAAAATTAAAAAATAACTAAAAATCTTGGGACTTCTTTCATCTACGTCTAGAGAAAGTCAAGTAGATTGTGACATTTTCTACTTACTGGTGGTAAGTACTGAACCGCGACATGAACAGAAGTTTGATGAAGACTTTTGCCGCTACAAAGAGGAGCAACTCGGGACATGGAAGAGTAATTGAGTTACATAGGAGTGAATGCGGTAGGTGGATAGTTGGGATTAATTCCAACACTTCCCGTTCATCATCACTACTGCCATCTATGATTTCCAAGTTGTCTCTCTCATGCATAAAAATTTGGTTTCCTATTGGATTTGTAAAAATATCAACATATTTTTTTTAGACCTGCAATGCTCTAACACAATCTCATCATCTTTGATTAGTTCCCTTGTGAATGATACCTTGTGTCAATGTGTTTGCTTCGGTTAACAACTCTTGGATAGTGAAATTGCTGAGTTGTTGTCATAATAGATTATATTTTCCCCTTGTTTTCCATGCCTTGAACATTTTTACTCTCTTTCTCATCCAAATTGCTTGACATGCTTCCCATGTTTTTTCTACATACTCAACTTCAGCTTCGGAAAGAGAAACAATTTCAATTGTTTCTTGGAGGCCCATGAAATGAATCCCGAGCCGAAATGAATTGAATACCCTGATGTGCTCTTTTCATCATCTACATTTCCTTCCTAATAGCTATATGTCTACCCTACCAGCTTAAAATCATTTGATGCACTATACAAAATGCCATATATGTTGGTTATAACATTCACGTACCTTAGGATTCTTTCAGATTCCATCCGATGTGTATCCTTTGGAATCTCCACAATCCTCAAAATCAAATTCACTGCATACATTATATCAGGTCTTGTTACAGTCAAATACATTAAACTTCCAACCATGCTTTTGTATACTATTGGATTTGCATTGCTGCAATAATCATCCTTACTCAATTTTAAACCTATGGCTATTGGTGTGGGAACAAGCTTACTGTTTTTTATTTTAAACTTGTTGAACATATCAGTTATATAATTTGATTAGTAGATAAAACTGTCACTTTTCTTTTACTACACATTTATGCCTAGAAAATATCTTAACAATCATAAAACTATCATCTAAAATTCATTTTTCATAGTCCCTTTGAAATCAACAAGGAGAATATCATCATTCCCCGTGAATATTAAATCATCTGTACATAAAAAAAACTATTAACACCATACCATAACATTCTTTGATGTAGAAGGTGGGCTCAATATCGTTTTTCCTAAAGCCATTGCTCAAAAATATGTGTCGATCTTGTTGTCCCATGTCCTTGGTGCTTCCTTCAAACCATAGAGTGACTTTTCTAGCTTATATTCTTTGTCTCATTTTTCTTCAGCCTCATATCTAGGTGGCTCCTCTATATACACTTCCTCTTTTAATATTACATTTAGGAAGGCTAATTTAACATGCATTTGGTACACCTTCCATTTATGTTGGGTTGCTATTGCTAAGACTTCCCTTACTATTTCCATTCTTGCAAGTGGAGCATATGTTTCGTTATAGTTTCGTCATGATTGTTTTTTTTATCCCTTGAGAACCAATCTTGGTTAATGTCTTTCAATATTATCTTCTACATTGTATTTGGTCTTATAGACCCACTTTACACCTATTACATGTTTTCCTTGTGGACGACTCACTATTTCCAATGTTTCATTATTTTCTATAGCATCTATTTCTTCATCAATGTAATTTACCATTGTCCATCTTTAATAGAATATTCAAAATGAATATGATCATCAACATCTGAATATAACGCAAAAAGAGAATTTAAACCTGCATTATTCTCACCTTCATTTTGCTCATAAATATCTCTTAAACTTTTGATATTTTCCCTCCTCAAGCTTGCTAGTGTGGGAGTCGACATATCACTTAAACTTGTAGAATGTGGACTTGATGGGCCTGTGACTTGAGTACATATTCAAAATAGTGCTTGTGTCCACTTGAAGTTGTGCTTCCTCGAATATGTAAGGTTTTCCTCATTCTTGTTGAAGGGGTCACTTGAGAACCACTGTATTGAGCTTCAGTGGGGGCGGGAGGACTCACACTTGAATGGATACCTTCTTCTATTCATTTTCCTTTATCTTCTTGTGGAAAAATTAATGTTACATTCACTATTTTCTTTAATATTTCATGTTAGGCTTCCTCTTCGATAAACTGCACATATTTACTAATTGTTACCTTTTTATTTTTTGGACTGTATAGCTTATATGTCTTCAATTATTCACTATATCTCACAAATATGTAACTTTATCCCTTCCTATCACATTTTTTCTCAATTCATTCGGGACATGTTTATATGCTATACACCCGAATAATCGCATATGACTAACAATATTTTTTCTTCTACTCCATGCTTCCTCCAAAATCATATTGATGGCAAGTTAGTGGGAGTTCTATTCATAATATATGTTGCACATGCTACAACTTAAGCCCAATATTCATTTGGAAAATGTTTTACCTTCAACATACTTCTTTCCATTCCCATGATTGTTTTATTTTTCTTTCATCCACCCCATTTGGTTGAGATGTGTATCTACTTGTCAATTGCTTGTGAATTCCATGGTCTGTTCAAAAATTTACAAATTCTTTTGAAATGTATTCACCACCTCTATCAGTTCTCAATCCTTTGATATAATGCCTATTGGGCTTTTCAACAAGGACTTTGAATTGAAAAAAATAATTTAACACTTCATTCTGGTACCGTAGAAAGTATACCCATGTTTTTTTTGTGTATTCATCTATAAACGTAAAAAATAAACACATCCTCAAATTGAGGGTGTTTTCATCTATCCAAAAAATCTAAATGAACAATCTCCAATGGTGCCTTTTCTCTAACTGAATTCCATCCTGGAAATGATTCTCTCTGTTGTTTGCCCATAATGCATCCTTCAAACACTCTTGTTGGGTTTTGTATGGTTGGAAGTCCCCTTATGGCATGCTCTTTTTATGTAATAGATTTAGACCTCAAAATATTAGGTGCCCAAAGGGTAAAAGCATGGTAATGTGTCCCACTTTTTCGGCTTTTGTGGCAAAGAAATTTTATAAAATATAATGAACTAAATATCTACAAATCCATTAAGAATTAGATAATGGTGTAATGAAACAAAAATTTTCATTGTGAGTGAGCTTTTATATGGTATTTTTTTCATATTTAAAAAATATTTAGCTTATTTATTTCATTTCTATAAAGTTCATTTATAATTATTCTAGCATATCATAAGTACTCACAAAACCGCCACCTCCCATATCTATCTTCATTTATTTTTTTATTTCCAATTTTTTTGAACAACTGTTTTAGAGATACTTTTAAGATTGTTATATATTTTTTAAAATTTTATTTTATGATATATTTAAATTATTAATATAAATAATAATTTTTATGTGTACTTAAAAGACAGACCCAAAAAACTATCATTTTAAAAATTCAAAAACAATATTTTTTTATATGAATAAGAAAATAATATACAACTCAATGTTAAAATTATTTTTTTAATTTTTTAATATTTTTTTGAATACATTTATAATAAGAGAATAAATTTTTCTTGTAACAAAGTAAGACACATTACCATACTTTTACCCCAAAGGATAAATACCATAATCAATTTTAATCCTTAACTTTTTCTTTAAATATTGTTTGATAGATATGCCTTATTCTTTATCCTCTTGTGATTTCATTATAGGGTGTTATTGCGTATATTCCAAATTCAAATGTATATTAATCTTTAAGGGACACATTTTATTACTTGTAATTTTGACTTTGGCAATGAGATGGCTACATGGAAGATTATCCAAACTAATGGGTTCACTATTTTTGAAGAAGAGTTGACACCCCTTTTGAAGAAGTTCTCCAATGCTCATTAGATTCTCTTTTCTACCATGCAAAAAATACACATATGAGACATAATTATCATCCCCTTGTTTATTTAGAATGTTAGTGTTTCCTTTACCTATATCTAACACTTTGTTGTCATTACCCAATGTGATATCAGATTCTACATTTTCATCTAAACTAGAAAACAATCCTACATTCTCCGTGTTGGTTGTAGAGCCTAATTATCAAATATCTTGTTGGTCATTTGTGTTTTTACCCGATGTTTATATTCTTTGTAGGTTGATTGAACACACCTCCTAGTGGGCACAAACAATAGGGGGGTATCCCACCCGGCTGCGTGGTCCTGAGGCTAGTAGGCCCTAAGCGAAGGTTCATGGGCAACACACCAAAAATAACTTTTTTATAGCCTTGTAAAATGTTGTATTTTCCTAGTCAATCTAAACCATTGATTATATCTCATATCTCGAAGCATAATTTATGTTGGGGATTTTATCCCTAGACAACAACCCTCTTTATGTATGTGGAATTGTATTGTACAACTAAGTATTATTGTGAAAGACGAAACTATGAGAGACTGAAAAAGAACTGGCAGTGAATGTGTTGCAGGTTGTATCCCTTCGTTTTGTTAGAAGTTCTAATAGAAAGGACTCACAATGTATTTGTGTACATACCCCATATTGTGTGAACCTCATATATTTATTTCTCTCTTGTATTGTGCTTATGTGTTTTATTTCTACGACTTCTAGGTGAGTGCAAGAAGATGATGGACCTTTTTGGCGCGTTAGATGCAATAGAAACCTGAAAAATCAGGCATCCCTCAACTTACTTGGATTTTTTGAGATACTTATGCAAAATATCTTGCATTGAGTAAAAAACATGAAATGTAGAAAATTGAAGCACCTTTCCGAATATATAGCTTTTATGTATCGAAAATTTGCATAGCTATGTCAAATTTCATTTTTCTTAACAGGCACTTTTTATTTTTCAGGGAAATTATAAGGTATATGTTTTTGTGGGTG